>JAJHPF010000006.1:3064958-3161058 GCA_024447775.1 Carex cristatella
AAGTGATAGTAGCGAGAAGGGCAGCAATCAGAGATGTGTTAGAAGTATATTTTTCTGTAAGTGATTTCACTTCCTGAATTGCTTGCTTCTTGATCTTCTTTTTTGCACTATCACTTATTAAGTGTTTCCATCCGGAGGAAATAACATTTGACAACAATGTGAACAACTCGTTCTATGACAGAGAAAAAAAAATATTACGCATGATCTTTCTTGGTTTTGTATAAAAAGTTACTAAATATATCATAATTATTAATTAACATACCCATTTCAAAGTCTTCAATAACGTAGTCTTTGCATAAACTATGTTAACTGCATTATTTCCTAGAGCATTAACAGCAGTATAATCTTGTCCGGCATGCGCTAGTAAAGAACGAAGAAGCTTAGGGTCGCACTTCTCAGCAGCATGATGCAGGGGAAGACTGCCATTGTTGGTTGCTTGGTTAATAAGCCTATGAAGCTGTGGTGTTCCAAGTATGTAGTCAATAAAATCCGGTTTCTCACACCCAATAGCTTCATGGAGTGCACTATACCCATTTTTGTTTGGAGTATAAAGAGAGTCGGGGCAGACGCTCACGATCTCTTCAGCAATTGACACAAAGCCCGCTTGTGCTGCCATAATAAACGGAGTATTTTCTGTTTGTTCATTCTTAATATATGCCAAATTAGGATCATGTTCTAAGAATATTTTCACAAGCTCGAGATTGTTGTGAAGTACAGCTCTCTCCGGCGGGGTGTTTCCGTATGCATCTTTACTGTATGCGAGTTGTGGTCGTGCATGCAACAGTTCCTTAACTATACCTGCCAATACATGTGACCGAAAAACATTTATAAGTGAGACCACCTTGAATCTATGAGAAGTTAGAAGTTCAAATGCATGAAAGCTACAAAACCACAACCATATCTGGAGCGATGTCAATAAGTGGAAAGGGGTACTGTGCTTATATATGTTGTGGTTGACTGAATTATGTTGTTGTGCTTCATAGAGTGATTAATTTTAGAAAAAAGAAAGGAGTATTTTTTTGTGTTTTGACTTCTGACTGTGAAGTCTCAACTGTTGGACTTGAGATAATTTGCACAAATATTAGTTTCAAATAAAATTGAGTTAATTCAGAAGCCAATAGTTGACTTGATGAAATACATAAAAACTAACTACACTGGTCAACAGTTGATTCATAGAATCAGGCTTTATAAGTAAATAACCTGTGTTACCGAGTCTCACAGCAGCATGCAGAGCTGATTCATTTTTCGTGCCAGAATCTGCCGAAGACGGGATGTCTAGCAATCGCTTAACAACTTTAGAATAACCTCTGCGGGCTGCCATGTACATCGGTGACTCACCTGTGTTGATAACTTGCTCAGACAGTCGAGGCTCTATGTCCAGGAGCTGCAGTGCCAAATTTTCAAAGTCATTTTGCATTGCATGATGCAACGCATTTGCTTCGCGCCTATCAACCTTCAAGAGCATGTGCTTCAAATCATCAGGCTGCATATGACATGATGCTGCAGTGATGATGTCAGAAACCAACGAAAGGTTAGCAGCCATGAGAGAAGTTATCAGTGGGGTTTCGCCATCAACATTAGTGCCGGATAAGAGGGAAGGTGCTCTAGACCAGACCTCCTTGGCAAAATCGTGATGGCCGAGCATGGCGGCAATGTGAAGACAGTTGTTTGAATGAGGAGTGGTAGCGAGGAGGAAATCAGGGTTGACGAGAATCAAGTGGTTGAAGAGGCTTAGATCACCTTTGCTGCATGCCTCGAGGAGCTCTCGGTTCATTGTCAGATATTGGATTTAAATTTGACGCTTGCTTATTTAGTCCCTTGTATATATTTCAACTGCCATATATATATAATGGGGTTATGGGAACCCCACATGACAATTACGGTGGGGTCCATCAAGCGCATAGGTGATTAGTATGATTTAATTAGGAGGCAATTAATCATGCATGCTGGTCAGCAATTACCTAATCACTAATAAGTCGCGCACGGTCAGTGATCTAATTCTATTTATTTTGTTGACGGGTGGGATTTCAACATCTCGGCTATTTCTTTTATATTCTACTATATATATGGTTAAACTTCCCGGAAGTTGCAAGCCCTTATTAATTTAATTCTAATTTGGTTATTTCGTCGTATGAATTACAACTTAAAACAAGTTTCCATTTGTGTGGCAGGGAGAATTAGTTTGACCTGTTTTACTTGTTGCATGCATGTGTGATCAAAATTTAAGTTCTGGGCTCTAGAGATGGATATATATATATATATATATCTAGCATCTGGGCCCATCTTGTCTTGTATGTAGGGGTGCAAACGGATTGAATACAGATAGTGGTAAAACTATATCTGTATTTGTTTTCTATTTTTTGAATACATATTGGATATTAGACGGATACGGATATGATCAGATAGTAAACGGATACAAATATTTGCTTTTTCTAATAGTGAATAATATAAATTTTTGCATAATATATATTAAACTATATATTATATATTACTATTCGGATAAGGATAATTAAAATTTAAAACTATATTCGTACGAATATTCGGATATCAGATATCTGCATCTAATTTTCAGATAAAGATTTGAATATGGTTTTACTCGTTGTGTGTGGGAGGGAGAATTAGTTTGACCTGTTTTACTCGTTGCATGCATGTTATTTGTGTCTTGTATGCATATACTCCTGCATTAATACTTTCATGTAATATAAACGGATGTTCCCAAATAATAATAGAGGGATCTAATTACACTAATTTATAATGACACATCTTGGCACCATATTTTTATAAGTTATTTTGTAATTTCAAAATCAAAATAGTTAATCCGATTCATTCAACATAATCTTCATATTAAAATGTGCTTGGAGACCAAATTTTATATATTTTAGAAATTATTTACTATTTATTTATAATTTTTGAAAATTGTTGTTTTTCAATGGTTCATATTTCAATCAACCTGAGCAACATATTCAAATCAGACGGTCCCGATCTAAATCCAAAAATTGAGTTGCTTCACTGGATCTAAATTTGTCAGGAAGCTGATCAAATTATGAATGGATCCGGTACAACTAGGAGGTGAACCACACGGTTACCTCCATGCTTTATTGATCATGCTAAGTCGCGCATGGTCAGTTATCTAATTCTATTTTTTGTTGACGGATGGTGTCATCTCGTCTAATTCCTTAATATTCTACAATGCTTAAATTTCCCGAAAGTTGCAAACCCTAATTAATTTAATTCTAATTTGGTTCGTAGTATGAATTACAACTTAGAATAACTTCATTTTTTTTTCTTACTCTCTCTATCTAACCATTAAGCTTGTAATTATTTAACTTGTCGCATATGTGAAATTTAAGTTCCGTTCTCTGGTTTAGGGTTTAGGGTTTGAATATAATCATGAATAAATAGAATGCATGATTATATGATCTTTAGTTTTTTGCATTTTTTTTCTTTGCTCATGCGTAAAATAATATAAATTATAATTATAATTATGTAACACACATACACACATTTCATCTTTTAGGTTCCCTCTTATATTTTGTTTATTTTCCTTGTTCCTTTTAGTTGTATTCATTTGTTCTTGTTCTCTTTTTTTTAGTTATCATTATCTTTTTCTTCTATTTGCGGATTTATTTAATACCCTCAATTAATAAAAAAAAACAAATATGTTCTTGATTTTCTAAAAATTCGAAAATTGTCCCAACTGCTCCATTGTGGGGCGATTCTCTCCTACTTTTTTTTTTTTTGAAAAATCTTAAAATAAAAACAGTAAACTAAATTTTTGATAAAACACTAAACTAAATCTCATCGATTGTCTTTCTTTAATAGCATAACCTAGATCTGAATACCGACGCTCTCCATCTCTAACCAGATATTATGTTACTTCAGATACCTCAGACAATATTAATTAGGTACTTGACCTTGTTTTCTGCTTGGAGGCCTCCTGGGCCTTGATCTGTAAATTAATTAAGCTTGTAGTACTAAACTTAAAACTAAAACATTCAGACACTATTAATTGGGTACTTGATCTGGTTTTCTGCTAGGAGGCCTGCTGGGCCTTGATCTATAAATTAATTAAGCCGGGAGTACTAAACTTAAAACATTCAGGTTTGCTGCTCATGCACGTTTTCGGTACTATTTACTTAAAACATTCAGGTGAAATTGTTGTTATGTTAATAATGTGAAATTGATGCAGATCTTCTTATATGCTTTTGATAGCAACAGGTAAAGCTGCAATATTTTAAGCAACCTTCATGTGATTTTTTATTTTTTAAAGGTTTTTTTTTCCGAATAACAAAATCAAGATATTCAAAGGATTGAAATTCAATTTGAATTGGATGCAAGCTGATCATACCGTACCCAGTTCAAAACGGTTATTTTAAATCATAAGACAATAAAACAAGAATTGGATTTAAGCTGATCATATCACAAAGTGCAATAATTTCAGATTTTAAACAGTAAATAAACAATATTCACCCTAAAAAAAAATGTAAGATTGACCCTTTTTGCCTGCCATTGTGAAAAAAATACAAGTTTGTACCTTGAGCTCACTCATAGCTTCCATTAAAAGCAATTATAAATAAAAATGCAGCATGACTGCGAGAGAAAAATATATACACAGTAACCAAAAGTTCAACCAATGCCTTGGACTCAGCATATAATCTCAGCTTCTGGAAAATTAACCAATTCACCGCTGACAAATGTACCGACTCTACTGTCACTATGCACCCAACTATACCCTGGGTTCTTTTTTACCTTTCTATCCTTCATGAGCCTTCTTATCTCATCTGCCTCCTCCCATCTTCCTACCTCAGCATACATATTTGACAACACTGCATAATATCCGGAATTGTCTGGTTTCAATTTGAACAGATGCATGGCTGCCCACCTCGCAATCTCTATGTCCCTGTATATCCTACATGCACCCAACAAGGCACCCCACACATCACAATTGGGCTCAAATTGCATTCCTTTGATAAGCTCCTCCGCCTCTGTCAATAGACCGGCACGCCCTAATATATCTACCATACACGTATAATGGGAGTTTTTAGGTTTAACATTTTTGTCCTGTAGCATTTGGGAAAAATAAAATCTTCCTTTATAATTACCAAACCGCCATGACCACACGCTGAAAGCAAAGCGATATAAGATGCTTGATCATAGGCGACACCGTCTAATGGCATTTCATCAAACAGCCTGAATACGGCCTCTACTACACCGTGCTGGCCATAGCCCAATATGAGAGAATTCCACGAAGTTACATCTCTTTTCGAAATTCTTTGAAAGACTCTTGTAGCAATTTCAAAGTTTCCTGCTCTTGCGTACAAATCAAGCAATGAATTAGCGATGAACGAGTGATTGCTCAGCAATTTTCTGATCACTTGGCAATGTATCTCCTTTGCCTTCTTGAAGGCTGATAAATTGGCACAAGCACTTAAGGCACCCACGAAGGAGATCATGTCATGCTTTATCCCAATTTCTCTCATTTCGATTAACAAATTTAGGGCTTCAATGCAAAATTGACTCTGAGAGTAACCCATTATCATAGTGTTATACGATATGTCATCGTATAACCCATTATCATAGTGTTATACGATATGTCATCGTATAACCCATTATCATAGTGTTATACGATGATTTACAATTACGCTCAAAATTGACTCTGAGAGTAACCCATTATCTATAATCTCAAAGATATATCTAGCCTTCTTTGGACAGCCTGATTTCACATACATATCAATCCATGAATTAGCAACATAAACATCTGTATACATCTGTCTCCTAAGACCATACGGTAATTGAAGAAGGACACAATCCATGGCCCAACATATTCCTAAGCATTTCCAAAGCTTCCTCATAAAGCTCCACATGAACCAGACAACCAATTATCGAGTTCCAGGAAACCTCATTTCTCTCAAGCAAAGAACTAAACATTTCCATAGACGCATCAATGTGACTGAAACTCCCATACATATTGACCAGCGCATTTCCAACAGTTAATACATTAACCAGTCCAGTCTTTATTCCCAACCCATGAATCCCTATACCAAATTTCTCCTCTTTTTCATTAACACAAGCCGGAATAACACTCATTAAGCTAACTGAATTCACCTCAAACACCCTTCTTTTCAATCTCAAAAACCAATACAATGAATCAGAAAACAACCCACTATCTGAAAACAGTGAAATAACTGAGTTCCACGAAACAACATCTTTTTGAGGCATTTCATCGAACACCTTTCCTGCATGAGATACAAGTCCACCTAACCCATAAAAGTTCGAAAGAGTGTTACTAACGAAAACATGAGACAAAAATCCAAACTTCAAGACCGAGGCATGCAGCTCCTGTCCCTTGCGCACATGCTTGGCACGTGCAGCAGCTGTTAGAGCAAAAGGAAAAGTTAGTTCGTCTGGTAGTATGTCGGAGCAGAGCATGTGATTGTAAACAATCAAGGATGTGTGATGAAGATTAGAGGATGAGAAAGCACGTGATAGAGAATTCCATAGGAAGGGAGAGAAGGGAGTGAGGGGGATTGATGAAAGAGAGAGTAGGAAGAGGGGAGGTGGTGGAGAGAAGCGTAGGAAAGGCGAAGAGAAGAGATGAGGGAAAGAGAGAGAGGGAGATGGCCATAGCGAATGGAGAGAGAATGAAGCTGGGTTATTTCTGCTATGGACCCACATTCACGGATTAGAGAACACAAATGGCGCGGATCTGAAAATGGAGACATCAGATAGAGATTTGAACTGCTCTGATACAAGCAAAAAGATTGCTTGGATGGAAAGCTTTTGGTCCAGTTTTAATTTTGTGTGGTCGTTGGTTAATATGGAAGCAATGGACCGATTTTTTTACTAATAGGAAAATAATTAAATAAATATCGTGATTAAAGAATGATTCCGATTAATTGCGAAATTGGGGAAAACCGTTATCTCAGATCACGCCCTGCGGACGCTATCTAAAATAACGGCCAGATTAGTGCCAGAATAGCATCAAAGCGGGGAGGGCTAAACACGGACCGTCGGCCCAGAAAACGGTCATGATGGGCCGTTATTTCAGAGAATGGCCAGTGGGGACGTGAATTCAGGCAACGGCCAGGACGGGCCGTGAATTAAAACAACGGCCAAGACGGACCGTGAATTCAAACAACGGCCAGAGGCGGTGTCGGCAAAAAAAAAACAAATGAGTGTGGATGGATGGCCCTCTGTCCGTTATATTGAAACACATCCAGACATTCAATAAATACACTCCTTTGCTGAACACATTCAATAAATTTCCAACTTATATTAACAATTCATTAAACATTCCCCTCTGGCTTTTTCATATGGGTTCACTTGTTAGTTTATGTAACATTCCCCTTTTGCATTTGAATTCGCATCCTCTGATATCATATTTTGCGTGACTTTTTGGAAAATATCAACTGTTCAAATACGCTCTCTGAGGCTCTCGCATCGTGAATTATAGTTTTAATCTAAGTGAGTTATATGTCATATTTTTTATGTTAACAATTATTGTTATTTTTATTAATCTAGGTTCGGAATTTTTATTCTCATCATTGAGAAAAAGAAAGTAAATTTTTTATGTTGCAAGCATTCTTCTTAAATATTTATAAGGCATGTATCAATTAATACTCTTAATTAGAAAGGTAATTATTTTTATTTGTCAGGGATCAAAGATATATCGAACTATTTAAAAATAAAGATACTTGGACTTGAGATATGTTCCCGTTTAAACTGATCTCTATAAAACTTCTCTACATGTTTGTGAAATTATTAAATATGATTGTTGTATTTTTCTTTTGTAATATTTATTGGTACAAAATTGGAATCAACATTTGATTTGAACATCAAATGTGGATAAAAATTACAAAGGTGCAACTAAAAAAAACCAAATTATATATTAGTGTAATATTTATCTAATTTACTTATTATTGTCTAGGCTGATCCATTCAAAAAATCAATCATGCTGATGTTGAGGATTTATTTCGGCCGTGAAATACAATATGATAGAAAAGGAGCGAAGTACATCATTCGTTCTCGATTCTCGTTGATGGCAACTGGTGAAACAGGCTGGCATGATGTAGAAGGTGAAATTTGTCGTCAGCTTGGATATCAGTACAATTTAAAAATATTTGCACGGGTTAATGTTGTCACAACAACTCGCCGTTATTATGAGATAATCGAAATCGTGTGTGAACAGACTTGGAGAGGTATTTATAACCAAAGTATTCTTGCTAGAACCCAGTATTGTTATGTCGATCTATACGTTGAGTTAGTTCCAATTGTCAGTTCAATGCAACCGCAATTGTCAATTGATAGTGTGGTACCAGAGACACAACCGGAACGTGTATATACCGAATACGGTGTTTCACAAGCTGGTCCCAGTATCTTCGAACCCTATCAGACACAACCAGAACCCGTACATACCCAATACAGTAATTCACAAGCGGGTCCTAGTCAGCGGCAACCATATGAGACCCAACAAATACCGAGGCGAGACCTTTATCTTCATCCTTATCCTGATGTAAATGAGTTGTCACAGCCTATTCAGGCAGATATGGGTTGGGCAGAATACAATAATCTGGCCAGTCCATGGCTTGATCCGCCGAGGGCAGGTGATCCTAGTCATGAAGCTGACGATGTGCCGCAAAGTGATGATGAAGACGACGCTGACTCATGTGAGGATGATGCTGATTGGGACAACGAGCTTGATGCAGAATGGGATGTCCCGGCTGATACCCCGATCCCACCGCGTGAAACATGTTCTAGAGGGTTGACTCACCCAGTGACAAGTTTCAATGACACCTCGGCATTCCAGGAAGCATATTTTAGCTTCTTCGGTACAACCAAACATTCGCATGATCCACTTGTTGTAGGTCAAGAGTACTATTCAAAAAATGCTCTCAAATTCTAAATATATGATTATCACATCGGCGAGAATATAGAAATAGTAACTACCACTAGCAAAACAAAGAGTTTGATAGTCAATTGCAAGGACAGTAGGTGTAAATGGCGTTTGTAAGCCATATCCGGATTCTTTTCATCTAAGTAAGAGATTAGAACAGTCTCAGGACCACATACTTGTCATGCCGATTCTCAGCGTACAGATCATTCAAATTGAACTGCAAAAATGATTGCTGCCACTATAAAAGAAGATGAAACGAACAGTACTCGTACATTTGGCCAATTTTTTATGTATGCATTATTTTGTAATTTAATTGTAATTTTTTTATGTATGCATCATTTTTTAATTTTTATGTATTCTCATATATAGTCCATACAAGCATAAACTAACAAGTTATAAAACAAGTCATATATAGTCCATACAAAGCATAAACTAACAAGTCATAACAAGTCATAATACTACAAGTCATAAACTAACAAATCATATGTAGTTCATGTTGGACCTCCTCATTTCTTCTTTCTTTCACTGTAACATATTTAAAAAAAAACAAGTCATAAAACAATTAGGTTCAAATTATTATTCGAAAGAAGATGAAATAATCTAACTTAAAGTAGAACATTAGAATAGAATAATAAATATAAAATACTTACGAAAAAGTGAACCTATCTGGCTTTTTTGTGGGTCTCGAAGAACGTCTTTGATACACAATCGGGGTTCTTTCCTCCTCATTCGCTACGTGTGGTCCTTCTTGGTGGGGTGCTACGTGTTGCGCCTCTTGGGGGGAGGGGGGGCTATGTGTTGCGTACCTTCAGGGAGGGTGCCAAAAATTTGTTCCATTAGTTGTGCACGTAGTGTAACAACCTGATAGACCTGACTAGGTCTCACACTGTCTTGCGTACCTGTAACAACTGTTGGGGGCCAGACCAACTGCTCATCGGATATCTGCAATAGTTATTTTTGTATTTAATAAGTAACCATTGGCTTGTATACTGGAATTGTCATAATAACAAAATAATTACTTGATAATGGGGACTAGTGCCTATGTTGCCTTGCATTGTGCCAACAGGTGGGTCCCACATCATAGTCTCTCCCGATCCCTACGAATAATTTTAGTTTGTAATAAACAACTATGGACCCATTATTTCAAATATCGTTCAGTGAAGAGAGTAATCACCTGATATATCTGGCTATTTTCTGCGTGACTCATGTGTTGGCCCTCTTGGACAGGAGCTTGATCGAATGTCGAGGGTCCAAACAACCCTGCTGAGTAAGCCGTTGAATCATCCCAATAGATATGATCAAATCCCTGCAAAATAATTTAGTAGTTAGTAAACATCTCAGACATTCACAAAAAAGAATCAAAACAGTTTGGAATAATTATCTGATCTATCTGGTTGGGTCCTGTGTCACCCTGGGCAACATTGGCTTGTGTTGCCCCGGCGCACGGCAGAGAAAGAGAGAAAGGGAGAAAGGGATGGAGCGGGGGGCGCATTATTTTCCTCTGTCCGTTATTCTAATCAACAGCCCAATTTTCGGCCGTGATTCGGAACAGCGGCCCATTTGGAGGCCGTGATTTGGAACAGCGGCTCATTTGAAGGCCGTGATTTGGAATAGCGGCCCGTGTTTATCCCCTCATCCGCTAATAGCTCTGTGCTAAATCGTCCGTGATTTTGGATAGCGTCCGCAGGCCGTGATCTGGAATAATGGTTTTCTCCCTTTTCGTAAATAATTGGAATCATTCCTTAATCACGATATTTATTTTATTATTTTCCTATTAATAAAAAAATCGGAGCAATGGAACGAGTGAATTAATCTTTGTCAAAGCAAGGGTACTGTACCGACGGTTGTGCTGTCAGACAAAATTATTTAGTGAGTAGAGCTGGGGGTCTCCTAAGTTGACCAAGTTTCTCCGTGAACTTAACTCTAAAATTTATCAGATTAATTTCAAATAATAAATTTAAACAATTGAAATTTTTCTATCTTATGAGCGATGCGTCTTCAAGTGAAAATTTTAAAGTTTTGATTTATTTTAATATAAAATTAGAAGGTTTATAAATTAATTTTAATACATTTATTTTTTGAAAGTCTTTTGACTACTTGATTCTATATATATTTTATTTTAAATTTTAAAATTTTTATATATAAACGTATCACTCGTGAAATAGAAAGATTTTAATAGTTTGAATTCATCGTTTGAAGTCAATCCGATAAATTTTAGAGTTGAGTTTATAAATTTTTTTGATAAACTTAGGGGCAGTTTAGTTCCACTCAAAGCTTTTTTACTGCTGAGTACCGATACAGTAAGTGAAATAGGATTTGGGATGTGACAGTAAAGATAGAGAAGTGAATACCAGAGCGTAGATGTAATTTGATGAGGTGGATGTAATTTAGTTTCTGCACAAACTTTAAAGCATCTGTCTAGTTTTCTGAGAAAACAAGAGTGAAGAGACGTAACCCCTCCGCCTCTTCCCTACGATTCCCCCAACCGCCACCTTTTTTAGCCGTCATTCTAACTTTGCATGCTATCTCTAAACTCATTACAATGGAACTCTAGGCAGGGTGGGGAAGGTCTATATATGTAATTAATGGAACTTTATCAATGGAAGCCTACGGGCATTTGAGACCAAAAAAAAAAAAAAAATTAAATTCAGAAATAAATTAATGGGGAAAAACAGAGGCCGTCACATGTGTATGTGCGTGACAAGACGGGAAAAAATAATGTTCTATACTCCCAGGTAACAGAATAATTGAGTATAGATTCTAACCGTTCGATCACAACTTGACCCTTTTCCTCTCGACTGACTGCATCCGACGCTCTCCATCTCTAACCACATATTATGTTAGTTCAGGTACCTCATATCAATATCAGACACTATTAATTGTGTACTTCATTCTGCTTGGAGGCCTGCTGGGCCTTGATTTGTAAATTAATTAAGCTGGGAGTACTAAACTTAAAACTGTGCACTATGGGCTGTATTTTCCGAATTATTTAAAACATAAGAAATCAACAAATTTAGGACGAGCAATGAAACATTAGATATTGAGTGCGAGTCATAATTTTAATTTACTTAAAAATGTGCAGCTTAAAACATTCAAGTGAAATTGCCGGTATGTTAATAATGTGAAATTGTTGTCGCTGAATTGAATCAAGAAATGTCACGTTCCTGGTGCGAACAAGTCGATTTCAACCTGGTTCGATGTCGCGTAGAGGAAGATGAAGGCACAGGTGGAACAGTTTAGTAGGCCATCGGTCCGTACAGATTAGTGCTATTCGCTGATCTGTCGCTGACCTGGCGTGACACATGGCACGTTATAGTGCATTCAAACGATTCCTTGCATCGTTTCTTGAATTCAATAAAATTGATTCGATTCTTTGTTGTTCGTGTCCAATTTGTGTTCTCTGTTGTCCTTTTTTTTTTTTTTTTTTTAATAACCATTAATAAAATAAAATTAATACTTATAATCGGTTCAAAATTTTTTTGTTAAAAATAACCAAACCGCTCCACTGAGGGACGGCCTACCCTGAGAACCAAACTAGCCCACTGAGAGGCGGTCTACACTAGCACCAAACCGCCCCACAGTGGAGCGGTTTACTATCTGCCTATAAAATGTCATTTTCTCTCTCCTGTATCACCACAATTCACTCATTTTTCATCCAAACCGACCTCAGCTCTCAAAGAGTGATCCGAGGCAATTTTTTAGGCAATTTTGAGATGAAAACGATGACCAAAAACACACCAACTCAATCGTCCGAATGTGGAAAAAAGAAATCTCAGAAGTTGTTTTCTAATTGTACTGGAAATGACTGTATTTGTAAAAATAATTTAGCACACCATAGGTCAATCCAAGTCAATGACAATGGTAATTTTGCGGAAAAGACTTTACATAAAAATAAACTCGATCGATCCAAAAGAAAGAAAGAAGAATAAACCCGATCGTACCGTGAGGTCAAAAGAAATAAAAATACTGGTAAGACTCTCTTCGTCTGCTACGGCTGGTTCTCAGAAGTAGTATTATTTGAAGGTCAGTAATAATTATTTAGTAATTGTGTAATTGTGATATATTTTTGTACTTCGGTACTGGTTCTTAGAAGTAGTATTATTTGAAGGTCTGTAATAATGATTTAGTAATTGTGAAATATTAGCCGTGTAATAATTATCAGGTTTTGTAATCGGATCGAACAGAATTTAAAAATTCATCTAAGAAAAATGATTCACAACATACGTTAATTGAATTTAAAAATACATCTGGAACATAAGATACAAACATAAATACAACATGTGATGAATTAAGTCTTCCTGCATTCGATCAGACCAAGTCTACTTCTTATTAACAGTTACATTCAAATTTTTTATTAACAGTTGCAAGTGGAGGATGAGGTCACTTTGTTGGACAGTCTCGAGGGATAATGACTCGTTGACTCAAATGCTCGAGAATTTGGAGCACTCGGGTCGGGTAAGGGGTGTAGGTGTCTACATGGGTTTCAAGGATATTTTTCGTGCAGAGAAACCCAAGCGAAGATCGCGGGCCAAAGTCACCGATGAAGAGAGAGTTGCGCGGCTCCGCCAGGAACTCCAACAAGAGTACGACGGGAAGCTGGCGGAGATCGAATCGAGGATTGTAGGCCGCGTGGCATCTTAGTTTACACACCCATCCGGGCAAGCACCCCCCCATTTCGTCGGAAATTTTGGCGCAGCAGTTAAGCATCCGGGACCTAGGAGGATGAGTTCAATAATCTGAAGGTAATACCTACTATTCATCATCGATCTAAAGGCAATTAATGTTGGTTCGTAAGCTTGGTATCAAATATTTAATCTTAAAATGATTGCTTCATAATAATTACAGGTGGGCACCAAATAGGACTTGATCTTTTTGAGCGGTACGGTGCCCATTACCGTTGCTAAGGGTCTCGTAATTCTAGGGAAAACATCTGTGCAGATCGACTATGTCGTGGTGCAATGGATCATGATACCTCTTCCTGTCCCGACCGAGGAAATGCACGTTCTGGATGATTTCCATGGGTCATTTACCCAATGGCCCAAGAATCAGATCATTCTGGATTAGGTAATATCTAAATTATCAATATCTCTTATTACATTAAAAACTGCTCTTTTTAAATACTTGAAATTTTTTAAATGTGATGCATGTGTAGGAGGCCCATTTGTCACCGGTACGGGAGGACATTGGGATGGTCCGCACGACCGATGCCCTGGGAGAGACTGATGCTGGAGTCCAGGCTGAGGCGCCAGACCGCCGTCTGGTCAGCCCAGAAGAATGCAACAATTTGCCTCCCGATTGACAGTGTCTCCATGACTGCTTGATGCAGGCACCCGAAGGCATGACCGACATCATGATCCCAATCCCACCCGATATGTTCCTGCACGACGGCTGGGAAATCGTGATGCCTTTCGACGACTTCAAGGACTTTCTATTTGCTGAGGGTCTCGATAAATGGCTCGATTGCTCATTCCTCACCATTTTCGCCATGTAAGTGACCTTAATTTATTTATATATTTTATAACACTCAAATTTATATTCAAAATATAATGATTTTTCAGGAAGTTGCTCCGAACCTGCGAATTATGGCCGCTCGAAAATAAGGTAAACCGGAGTGTAATTCTGGACCCTGGCAAACTCACTGCCATTGTGTTAAAAAGTCAGGTGAGCTGTGTGTCGACTACATGTGCTCTGCGATGCACCGTTGCCAAGAGAATGACAAGAATTTTATTCTCGTACCATATCACCAGATGTACGATTCTAACCTTCAATATTTATCTATATTTGCAATTAAATAATTATAAAAAATAAATTAAAAGTGATTATAATTGTGTTTATATTTCTCATGCCACGCCCAACACTGGTGTTTACTCATCATCATTCCTGCTATAAATAGGTCATTTTTCATGGATTCTGCAAGGCCAAAAGGAATCAAACCAGAAGATAGCAGAAACATCTGCTCCTTTTTGACACAGTAAGCAATATATTTTCACTAGGTTTGATTTTTTTTTTCAATTGTAATTAAATTGTGGATCGAAATTGCTGATTACAGTCACTTAATTTTGTAAGGGCTTGGAACAAATATACTTCAGGGGGAGGAGTCCAAGGAAAAGGACCAGAGGCCGAGCAAGATATATTCAAAATTTAGTGGTTGCCGGTGAGCACCCTATAATTTTTTTATTTAAATTTTAGAGTTCAAAAAATTATTTTCATTCTAACATAGGCCGATAAATGTAACTTTCAGTGCGCACGACAGAAGCAGTCTTGGGAGTGCGCTTATTACACAATGATCTTCATGTTTAGTTCGATCGAAAAATTCAATTTAAATTTCCGAAAGAGCTATGTAATTCACATGAATTTTCATTTTAAAAATATCAATAATTCGATCCGTTTCTCGTTACTAACTCAAATTATAATTGTAGTATAACCGGAGCCAAAAATCATTCTCAATTGACCAAATCAACCAAGTGAGAGAGATGTGGGCAAGATGGTTTATATCGGAATTTTGTAAAGAACAATATGAATTTGTATAACTTAATTAGTATAATTATCAATTTTGATTGTTATATTATGTTTTGGGGATCTGTTTTTGGACCCCAAAAAAATTCTGATTATATATAACTTAATAGCTAGCAAAAAAAAATTACAAAAAAAAGAAAAAATCCTACACGGATAGTTAAATAAAATCCGTTTAGCAAGAGATACCAATAAAATTTAACCTAGCTACACGGATATTTAACGTAATATCCGTGTATGATTAATATTCCTACACAATTTTTTTAATAAATATCCGTGTAAGATTGGTAATCCTACACGTATCTTACTTTAAAAATCTGTGTAGGAAGATTTAACAATAAAAAATTATTCTAGCTACACGGATTTTTCAAGTAACATAAGTGTAGGATTACTATTTCTACATGGATATTAAATAAAAATTGTAGAGGAATAGGCTTCCTACACGGATATTACTTTAAAAATCTATGTAGCTAGGTTAGGAGAGCTACACTAATATTTAGTTAATATCTATGTAGGAAGCCTATTCCTACACAAATATTTAGTAAAAAACTGTGTAGCTCTCCTGTAGTGAGTGCACTTTTGGAGGTTTTCCACACGGCTCTTTATTAATAATCTGTGCAGGATTAGTGTAATCCTATACGGATAATTATCCATATGTAAATAGTGGACATTCCTACACCCCATCAATACACATGTTTCAAAATCTGTGTAACTCCTTTAGTTAAAGGCCGTGTACAAACTGTATTTTTGTAGTCTGTGCTAGGAAACCTATCCAAAATTGCACTGCCTGATGGCAACTGTAAAATGTGTTGGTTTTCTTGTGCTCCAATACTCTATCCTGACAACTGTAACAGTTTTCATACTTAACTTCAATAATACATGTATAAAAATATTTAGTTCCAATTTTGCAATACATACTTTTTTTGTGTGAAAAATCCACATAGTGTGAAGAAACCAAAATAGTATTCATACACCTCTTAATTTTGAGATACGTATATGAGGGGGTCTGAAGGGTATATTGGAAAATACAAAAATACGTATCTCAAAACTGTATTTTTCAATTAATTTTTTAAAAAAAAGTATAAAAATTATGTATTTGTGGCAAATTTAAGAATTAACTAAGTTTAGAGTGGCAATTTTCAGATTTATAGTTTTGTGATGACATTTTTCAGATTTGAAGATTTTGGAGTGGCACATAACTAATTTTTCCTTAATTAAATATCCATGTAGGAATACTTTTTCTACACAGATATTTGATTTAATGTCCGAATGCAATTTTATTCCTACACAGCTATTTCTCTAAAAAACCGTGTACAATTCTTTGGAGATCAGCTACACGAACATTGAATGAAATATCCTTGTAGGAATACTTTTCCTACACGGATATTTAATTAAATTTCCGTGTGCAATACTTTTTCTACACAGATATTTATTAAAAAATCTGTGTAGCTCTCGGGCCTTTCTACACGAATTTTTGATCGAAAATCCATATTGAAAAGGTAATTCTACACAGATATTTAGCTAAATATCTGTGTATGTAGCTCGATAATATGAAGAGCGACACTGGCAATGTTTGTGCACGGTTGGTTATATAATAATCTGTGTAGGAATCATTTTAATCGTACACAGGTAAATATCCGTGTGTATTTATTAACCAATTCCTACACTCTCACAACGTACATGACAGGAAATCCGTGTAGCTCATCCATTAATGTCCTTGTGCTATCTCTTTTTCTGTAGTAGTGCTTTAACATGCCCAGAAAATATTTAATATATTACCAAATTAAGATTACCAAATTCGTTAATGATAACTTCAAAGAAAATGCTTATGACAATCATCACTGCCAAACCTCTACTATTTAACATTAAAAAACCTAAATTTTCCAAAACTTGTCCTTCATATGACATCATGATTTCTTGGAATTTATTCTATATTATAAAGAGCACGTCATTTGTTTTCACTTTTTGGAAATTTTCCTAACTTGAAAGTTTGTCATACGTTTTTTAGTTATAATAAACACAGACTGATACACACTCTGAGAGAGATATAAAGACTGAAGACTCACTCGGTCTTTAGAGTCACTCGGTCTTTTAGAATTGTAGCACACCTATCTGTTTCAATTTGTAATAATTAATGCCACCTACACCCTTACATTATTGCACCAAGCATTAAGTTTGACGAAAACCTTTGTTAGGCTCCCAATTTATTATCTGCATCCACCCATTTCCTAAACTACTTTTTGTTGGAAAAGAAGTTACAAAAAACAGCCATTGATTTCGATTTTTTTTTTGCAGTTTACATGTGTGATTTTAATTGATATTTGTATAATAGTATTTTTGGTAGATCAATCAATATTTTCATGTTAAGAATAATTTTCTGAATGGACATGCAATTAGGGGTCCAAGAGTATCTTGTTATCGATCCCCAGCATCTCGACCTTTTGTAATGTAATGCGATTATATTAATTGTAGTAGACCAGTCTTAATGGTCACTCCAAAGAAAATGTTTGCGACAATCATCACTACAAAACAAGTATTTAACATTAAAAAACTTAAAAGTTTCAAAAAAAATTCCTTCATAAGACGTTATTTCCTGACATAACAATAATATTGCTGCCTTCAATTGGATCTGGACAAATATAGTCTAGGAGGAACCCACAATCAACAACATTTGGGACATGGATTTGATCACAAGTAAGAGTATTAAGGAGATACCTCTCAGAATTTCCCAAGTGATAGGCAAATTATAAGTGTTGTTATATGCAATCATCTACTGTCACACTCCCGATTTTTACCATCCGGAGCATGATTATGTAAGCATCATCACATCTTTCCTTGCTCCGTGAACCTACGTTGCCCACAGAAAAGAAAAACAAAATAACAAAACGGAGTTAGCTACAAAACTCAGTAACTAATTATTTGATGACACGCTTCTCTATAATTGGCTTAATTTAAGAACCATTCAAACAAACTAGATTAGTCCATACAATACACATAAAATTATGCATGTGTTCTGCAGTCGTCGAACTCAAAAATAACCTTTGCAACCTTGGAGTGATTGGAAAATACCGCAGAACTTTATGCGGCACACATTTACTGCTTTTCAATTGGTTGCCTATTTTGAAACGATCATGTCCGCAGACATCACATTTCTCTTTAGAAATATTTTCTTCACCGTAGTACAACATGCAATTATTCGGACAAGCATGGATCTTCTCATGACTTAATCCTAATCCTTTCACCCATTTCTTACATTGGAATTGATTTGGACGCAACCTATTCTTTTTCGGAAGCCACTTCTTCAAGGCCGATAGGATGCGATTGAATCCCTCCTTGGTGATCCCGCAATCAGCTTTAATGCTAAAGAGTTTGGTAACACAGTCAAGTACTGTATGTTCCTTATCACAACCATCCCAAAGCGGCTCCTGGGCAGCTTTCATCATGTTAAAAAACTCTTGAGTCTGAGGATTCGGGGGCTCATCCTCGGTCCAATCAAAAAACGAACACGCAGCATCAACAACCATTTCAATCATATCATTTGGCGACTCCACTTCGATACTCCCTTGATCAACGATTGTTTGGCTCTGTTCTCCAACTCTGACGTTTGCATGCTGACCATGCATGGTCCAAGTCTCATAATAAAGTCAAAACCCCAATTTCAGCAGATGTTTTCCGATGTTATACCTATCCCACCATCTAGTACACCCACAAATGGCACCAGGACACTTGATGCGATTTTGCTTATCAAAATTATTTGGAATAGAATACGCATAATTAAAAAATTCCTCCACACCATTCACAAATACCGGATTGACCTTCTTGTCCACATAACGAGGACCATACATCCAACTACGATTACTCTCCATTCCTGCTAATTATGACGTACACATTTATAAACTATTTTACGAACATAACATTCTAATTTAGGTTGACAAGACTCAAATTCTACCACACAATTCATTAAATTTAAAAGAATGACAAATTCATTTTAGGTACATGTGATGCATTTCAGATCTATACTTTCATATTCTCACTAAAGTTTGACTCAAACAAAAATCCAGATCTATACTTTAGACCCTCCAGATATCATCAATTGATAACAGACTCTCTAAAGCAAGTCATGGAAGAAACACAAAATCAAATCTATACGTTGCATCATCCATAAAACAGGACTTGTATACAGCCATACAAGAGGCATCTACATAAGTTTTGAGTTTAAACGTATGTACTAGAGAGAGAGAGAGAGGATGCGACTCTTCACTTGCCCTGCCTTGCCTTGATTAGTTGGAAATAAAATAAAATAAATAACGACACGTCAATAAAATAATGACATTAACTATCAGTAGGTACAAACTCTTTTACCAATTGGGGCTTACATAGGGCCGGTGTACCACCTTATCCCACTCTTTGAATGCTATGTCTCAGTAGTGACAAAATATATGTAAATCTAGTATTTAAGAAAAATTGGGCAGCATTTTCTCTTAGTTCCCAAGTACGCGTTAGAAACACATGTTTTTGGACATGTAATTCAATACGTACTCGTTAGGAACAATAAGGAAAAATGATATCAAATTTTTCTTAAATACTAGATCCACATACATTTCTTCACTTCCTACATGAGACAAAGTATTCAAAGAGTAGTCCCAAACCAGAGACTATTCAAAATTTACCCTTATTGGATTAATTTTAAATGAGTATAGACCTAAAAGGCATACTAAATATTCCGGTTTAGTTGGATAATAAAACAATACTAATATTTCTAATTCAACTAGCAATTCAATTAAATTAAAATAAATTTACCTAAGCAATTCAATTAAACAAAATTAAGCTAAGTCACCAAGCAATATTAAACAGGTTCAATCCATACTTTGAATAAGAGAATTAACAAATCAAATCCGACAATCTACATTTGGTTACTTTGCTTGAGAGGATACTACAACTATTCATTTGGTTATACATGAAACTTATTCGAAAACCGTACCTTAATTCTTTTGTTTGCCACCACCGAACTTCGTGGGCTAAGAAGAGGGAGGCGGTGCCTTGCTGTCTTTCTTCGGCGCCTAATTAAGAAAAAAAAAAAAAAACAATTAATGATTAACTTTTGAATTATGCTACCTTAATTAACAGTCCATTAATTACCAAACCTATTAATAACACATTTTAATTACTTTGACAACAACACAGCCAATTTATAAATTAACCCCATCTTCATGATATCAAAACAGAAAAATCTATAGATACTTATAAAATGAGAAAATTAATTACATGTCTTATCTTTTTTAATAACTTGTAAGTTCCTTGCACCTAGATACTTATAATTCAAGGACAAGTAAGAGAGATTTGACATAATAAATCATCGATGTGGTACTAAAAAAGAAGAAGTTAGTGCCAGTTAATTAAAGATCTTTTATTCAGTACAATAATTGATTGCTGTGTACCAGCAAGCAACATTTTTGCTTATTGGTTGTTGTGTTCTTTAAACTCCTTTGTTGATGGTCATGTTCTAATAAGTTTGCGACTCTTTTTACTTCAATTTTTCTCCCTAAGGTGAATAACTGGAATAGGTTCAACATACACAGTGGGGGAACACTGGTACCAGACATCAGGTACCAAACATAATAGACAACATACACTAACTGGAATAGGTTCAACATGCACTAGCTTTTTGTTTGACTGGAAACATTAGGTACCAGACATCAGGTACGTGGAATGCTTGACCTCTGCATGTTTGCTGAGGGAAACAAAATGCAAAAAAAAAAAAAAAATGCTAAAAAAACATATCAAAAACGGAAAAAAAGAAAACGAAAACAGATCAAAAACAGATCTTGCAAGAGTTTTGTCACCAAACAGATCAATAACAAAAATATAAAAAAACAGAAAAAAGTAAGAAAAAAGGAAAAAAAAAAAGAGCAGAAAAAGAGAGACAAACAGTCAAAAAAAAGCAAAAAAAAAATATAAAATCAAAATAATAAAGAAAAAAACAGATCAAAATAGGAAAATAAAACAGAAAAAAACGAAACAAAAAAAAAAAAAAAAAATCAAAAACTACCAAAAAAAAACAAATAAAAAACAACCAAAAAATAGAAAAAAAAAAAAATTTAAAACAAATAAGAAAAATAAAAATAAAATTGCTAGGGTAGTAACCTAAAAGTCAATCATAATATATTTTGTTCATGAATTGAATAATTAATAAAGTATCATTTTGTTCCTTGAGTATTATTGAATTTATGGATCTTTTTCGGCATTCGGAATCGAAAATTGTAGAGCTCCGTAATATAGATGATAATACTCTTAATTTGTCTCTAACCGTGGTAATTAGCAAGGAACACTAATTAACCATTTAAAGGTTGGTGTGTGGATTGAATGATGATTAAATTCTACAGACCATAGACAAAGAGTTGTCATTTTGATCACACAGATACATGTTGGAGAACATGGTATTAGACTGACCCATAAATGAAACATTATATAGTTTTGTGTTTGTGTCATTAATGTTTCCTACAGTGTTAAGTTCTAAAGTATGAGATGTTTGTTTTCCCTACATGAGAAGTGTATATTCGTGAGTGTTGTCCAATGCTGTCCGTAAAATGTAGCTATACAGATGACATTTCAGTATGCATAACTTGTGCGGAGGGGAGATGTTCATCAAGACTACTATTGTCCCTCGTATTTAGTACGACTGATGGTGTCACTGGGCTCCTTGATGAAGCAGGATTATCAGCCGGCAGTATGATTAAAGAGTTAATCATATTTGATAGTTTGCTTCAGATCAAGAAAAGATTATGTTTGTAAGGATGACACAGATCTACCTTGAAGCTAATTTGATACCATGAGACAAAAGAATTAACACGAGTAAATTGTTTACTGGATCATGATGTTTGCATTGTACAAGATCATTTGTGTTAATTGGGTAGTCATAATGCATTCTGCCAGGTGCAGCTTATAATTTATAGAATTAAAATGAGTTTTAATTCTATTGCCAACATAACACGGATCATGTCGGGTCACATTAATAGGAAAGACAACCAGAGAATTTTATAATTGATTATAAAGAGTTATAATTAATTATAAATGTCATAGAGATGACAAACAAATAAAAAGTAAAAAAAAATTATAACGTGTTTGACATGTCTTATAAATTTATTACTACAACAGCAAGATATATAATTATTCGCGATAATTATATACATATATATAAGATCAAAATGTTAATTTAGAATTAATATTTTGGATCTAAAAGCTAATTTAAATTTGAGCCCAAAATTAAATTAGAATTTAATTTTGAAATTTAATTTTGAGCCCAAATTTAAATCCAAATTAAAGCCCAAATCTGAATTCAAATTTGAGCCCAAATTTAAATATTAATTTCAGCCCAAATTTGAACTTAGAAGCCCAAGAATGAAAGCCCAAATTCCAGAATCCAAATAATTATCAAATTGAGTTAATTCCCGGAATCCAATTGATTATCAAATTAAGTTAATTCCGAAATCTAAATAATTATCAAATTGAGTTAATTCCGAAATCCAAATAATTATCAAATTGAGTTAATTCCAAAAGGGCAAAGGGCAAAATGGTAATTTCACCCTTTTTTCCACATGAGACCAAAATATCTAAGGGGCAAAATGGTCTTTTTACACCCACTATGGAGGTTTTAGAAATCCTATAAATAGGGGTGGAGGGTGAAAGCTTAAGGCATCCCATTTTGTATTGGATTCAATTTTCATCGGAACCGATATTCGTGCTGTTGTCGACATTGTTGCGAACGACGGCAAAATAGTTTCTATTTGTCCCGCTAGTGAAATACTGCTGGCTGAGGAAACACTAGTGCTCTGGTAATTCCAGGTGGACGGCTGACAGAGGCACCAGACGTCGGGTGCTTCGTAAGCTGGTTGCTTGTCGTGTAGGTTGCTTGTGGGTAGGGCGCTTGTGAGCAGGGTGCTTAGTGACTAGCTGGGCGCTTATGAGCAGGGTGCTTGGTGACCAGTAGAGTGCTTGTCAGCAGCGTGCTTGTAGAGTAAGCAGCTGAAGCAGTCTACAGTTCCAATTCGAATTTGGAACGAGGTACAAATATCTTTTAACTTATTTATGTTTAAATAAATTTATGTTTTAGAATTCAATTATAGGAGTAGGTCCTACGCTTAGGGTAGAAGTAAGAATTTTATTTTACGTTCTTTCTGCACCTTAGGCCAAATCGGGGATTTATTCGATAAATCTCCCCAACAAAAAATAGCAAAAATATTGAACTTAACAAATAATAGAAATAAACCTTCAATCCTATCATAGAACGGGATTTTGGCGTTTTAATTTATAACTACTATAATTAACTAAAATATTAACTAAACAAATAGAGATAGAGAGGGTCAAAGAGTAGAGACGGACCAGAAATCGTCGTCAGAGGTGGAGGCAGAGGCCAGATTGTTGGCGTCTGGTCAGATTCAACGGAGCGGCTGACGCGACACGGGAGACCTTCAGCGGCCGAGAGCCCTAATTTGGGGTGGCACGCGAGACAGCGAAAAAAAAAGAAATTCGTGTGCAGGATTTAGGGGAGACCCTTCAGCGGCCGACCAGATCGGTCGCAGAATTTTTTTTTGCCGGTCACTGAAGGGTTGGTCAGCGAAAAGTTTCTGTTTTTTTATTTTAAAAACAAAAATTAGCCTTCTGTGACTGGCACCAAACCTGGTCACAGATATCGATCACAGATAGACTGATTTACTGTAGTGTATCGGACCCCACAAAAATACTGGTAAGACTCTCTTCGTCTGCTACGGCTGGTTCTCAGAAGTAGTATTATTTGAAAGTCTGTAATAATTATTTAGTAATTGTGATATATTTTTGTACTTCGGTACTGGTTCTTAGAAGTAGTATTATTTGAAGATCTGTAATAATTTTTTTGTAATTGTGAAATATTAGCCGTGTAAGAATTATCAGGTTTTGTAATCGGATTGAACAGAATTTAAAAATTCATCTAAGAAAAATGATTCACAACAAAAGTTAATTGAATTTAAAAATACATCTGGAACATAAGATACAAACATAAATACAACATGTGCTGAATTAAGTCTTCCTGCATTCGATCAGACTAAGTCTACTTCTTATTAACAGTTACATTCAATTTTTTTATTAACAGTTGCAAGTGGAGGATGAGGTCACTTTGTTTGGACAGTCTCGAGGGAGAATGACTCGTTGACTCAAATGCTCGAGAATTCAGAGCACTCGGGTCGGGTAAGGTGTGTAGGCGTCTACATGGATTTCAAGGATATTTTTCGTGCAGAGAAACCCAAGCGAAGATCGCGGGCCAAAGTCACCAATGAAGAGAGAGTTGCGCATCTCTGCCAGGAACTCCAACAAGAGTACGACGGGAAGCTGGCGGAGATCGAATCGAGGATTGTAGGCTGCATGGCATCTTAGTTTACACACCCATCCGGGCAAGCACCCCCCCATTTCGTCGGGAATTTTGGCGCAGCAGTTAAGCATCCGGGACCTAGGAGGACGAGTTCAATAATCTGAAGGTAATACCTACTATTCATCATCAATCTAAAGGCAATTAATGTTGGTTTGTAAGCTTGGTATCAAATATTTAATCTTAAAATGATTGCTTCATAATAATTACAGGTGGGCACCAAATAGGACTTGATCTTTTTGAGCGGTACGGTGCCCATTACCGTTGCTAAGGGTCTCGTAATTCTAGGGAAAACATCTGTGCATATCGACTCTGTCGTGGTGCAATGGATCATGATACCTTTTCCTGTCCCGACCGAGGAAATGCACGTTCTGGATGATTTCCATGGGTCATTTACCCAATGGCCCAAGAATCAGATCATTCTGGATTAGGTAATATCTAAATTATCAATATCTCTTATTACATTAAAAACTGCTCTTTTTAAATACTTGAAATTTTTTAAATGTGATGCATGTGTAGGAGGCCCATTTGTCACTGGTACGGGAGGACATTGGGATGGTCCGCACGACCGATGCCCTGGGAGAGACTGATGCTAGAGTCCAGTCTGAGGCGCCAGACCGCCGTCTGGTCAGCCCAGAAGAATGCAACAATTTGCTTCCCGATTGACAGTGTCTCCACGACTGCTTGATGCAGGCACCCGAAGGCATGACCGACATCATGATCCCGATCCCACCCGATATGTTCCTGCACGACGGCTGGGAAATCGTGATGCCTTTCGACGACTTCAAGGACTTTCTATTTGTTGAGGGTCCCCATAAATGGCTCGATTGCTCATTCCTCACCATTTTCGCCATGTAAGTGACCTTAATTTATTTATATATTTTATAACACTCAAATATATATTCAAAATATAATGATTTTTCAGGAAGTTGCTCCGGACCTGCGAATTATGGCCGCTCGAAAATAAGGTAAACCGGAGTGTAATTCTGGACCCTGGCAAACTCAATGCCACTGTG
Source organism: Carex cristatella (assembly GCA_024447775.1). Lineage (NCBI taxonomy): Eukaryota > Viridiplantae > Streptophyta > Magnoliopsida > Poales > Cyperaceae > Carex > Carex cristatella. The sequence goes on from JAJHPF010000006.1 coordinate 3,090,781, forward strand.
CTAAAAAGTCAGGTGAGCTGTGTGTCGACTACATGTGCTCTGCGATGCACCGTTGCGAAGAGAATGACAAGAATTTTATTCTCGTGCCATATCACCAGATGTATGATTCTAACCTTCAATATTTCTCTATATTTTCAATTAAATAATTATAAAAAAGAAATTAAAAGTGATTATAATTGTGTTTATATTTCTCATGCCACGCCCAACACTGGTGTTTGCTCATCATCATTCCTGCTATAAATAGGTCATTTTTCATGGATTCCGCAAGGCCAAAAGGAATCAAACCAGAAGATAGCAGAAACATCTGCTCCTTTTTGACACAGTAAGCAATATATTTTCCCTATGTTTGATTTTTTTTTCAATTGTAATTAAATTGTGGATCGAAATTGCTGATTACAGTCACTTAATTTTGTAAGGGCTTGGAACAAATATACTTGAGGGGGAGGAGTCCAAGGAAAAGGACCAGAGGCCGAGCAAGATATATTCAAAATTTAGTGGTTGCCGGTGAGCACCCTATAATTTTTTTATTTAAATTTTAGAGTTCAAAAAATTATTTTAATTCTAACATAGGCCGATAAATGTAACTTTCAGTGCGCACGACAAAAGCAGTCTTGGGAGTGCGCTTATTACACAATGATCTTCATGTTTAGTTGGATCGAAAAATTCAATTTAAATTTCCAAAAGAGCTATGTAATTCACATGAATTTTCATTTTAAAAATATCAATAATTCGATCCGTTTTTCGTTACTAACTCAAATTATAATTGTAGTATAACCGGAGCCAAAAATCATTCTCAATTGACCAAATCAACCAAGTGAGAGAGATATGGGCAAGATGGTTTATTTCGGAATTTTGTAAAGAACAATATGAATTTGTATAAATTAATTAGTGTAATTATCAATTTTGATTGTTATATTATGTTTTGGGGATCTGTTTTTGGACCCCAAAAAAATTCTGATTATATATAACTTAATAGCTAGCAAAAAAAATTACAAAAAAAAGAAAAAATCCTACACGGATATTTAAATAAAATCCGTTTAGCAAGAGATACCAATAAAATTTAACCTAGCTACACGGATATTTAACGTAATATCCGTGTATGATTAATATTCCTACACAATTTTTTTTAATAAATATCCGTGTAAGATTGGTAATCCTACACGTATCTTACTTTAAAAATCCGTGTAGGAAGATTTAACAATAAAAAATTATTCTAGCTACACGGATTTTGAAAGTAACATAAGTGTAAGATTACTATTTCTACATGGATATTAAATAAAAATTGTAGAGGAATAGGCTTCCTACACGGATATTACTTTAAAAATCTGTGTAGCTAGGTTAGGAGAGCTACACTAATATTTAGTTAATATCTATGTAGGAAGCCTATTCCTACACAAATATTTAGTAAAAAACTGTGTAGCTCTCCTGTAGTGAGTGCACTTTTGGAGGTTTTCCACACGGCTCTTTATTAATAATCTGTGCAGGATTAGTGTAATCGTATACGGATAATTATCCGTATGTAAATAGTGGACATTCCTACACCCCATCAATACACATGTTTCAAAATCTGTGTAACTCCTTTAGTTAAAGACCGTGTACAAACTGTATTTTTGTAGTCTGTGCTAGGAAACCTATCCAAAATCGCAGTGCCTGATGGCAACCGTAAAATGTCTCGGTTTTCTTGTGCTCCAATACTCTATCCCGACAACTGTAACGGTTTTCATACTTAACTTCAATAATACATGTATAAAAATATTTAGTTCCAATTTTGCAATACATACTTTTTTTGTGTGAAAAATCCACATAGTGTGAAGAAACCAAAATAGTATTCATACACCTTTTAATTTTGAGATACGTATATGAGGGGGTCTGAAGGGTATATTGGAAAATACAAAAAAACGTATCTCAAAACTGTATTTTTCAATTAATTTTTTAAAAAAAGTATAAAAATTATGTATTTGTGGCAAATTTAAGAATTAACTAAGTTTAGAGTGGCAATTTTCAGATTTATAGTTTTGTGATGACATTTTTCAGATTTGAAGATTTTGGAGTGGCACATAACTAATTTTTTCTTAATTAAATATCCATGTAGGAATACTTTTCCTACACAGATATTTGATTTAATGTCGAATGCAATTTTATTCCTACACAGCTATTTCTCTAAAAAACCGTGTACAATTCTTTGGAGATCAACTACACGAACATTTAATGAAATATCCTTGTAGGAATACTTTTCCTACACGGATATTTAATTAAATCTCCGTGTGCAATACTTTTTCTACACAGATATTTATTAAAAAATCTGTGTAGCTCTCGGGCCTTTCTACACGAATTTTTGATCGAAAATCCGTATTGAAAGGGTAATTCTACACAGATATTTAGCTAAATATCTATGTATGTAGCTCGGTAATATGAAGAGCGACACTGGCAATGTTCGTGCACGGTTGTTTATATAATAATCTGTGTAGGAATCATTTTAATCGCACACAGGTAAATATCCGTGTGTATTTATTAACCAATTCCTACACTCTCACAACCTACATGACAGGAAATCCGTGCAGCTCATCCATTAATGTCCTTGTGCTATCTCTTTTTCTGTAGTAGTGCTTTAACATGCCCAGAAAATATTTAATATATTTCATAGTAAAAAATTATGTACAATACGGGTCAGATGAGGTATGTTTCTATCTGTGTTCGATCGATAGTACTTATATTCACGTACTATATATCTTAACTTGTTAATTTTTTTGTCTAATTGTAGTTTTATCCATTTACCATTTAAGATTACCAAATTCGTTAATGATAACTTCAAAGAAAATGCTTATGACAATCATCACTGCCAAACCTCTACTATTTAACATTAAAAAACCTAAATTTTCCAAAACTTGTCCTTCATATGACATCATGATTTCTTGGAATTTATTCTATATTATAAAGAGCACGTCATTTGTTTTCACTTTTTGGAAATTTTCCTAACTTGAAAGTTTGTCATACGTTTTTTAGTTATAATAAACACAGACTGATACACACTCTGAGAGAGATATAAAGACTGAAGACTCACTCGGTCTTTAGAGTCACTCGGTCTTTTAGAATTGTAGCCCACCTATCTGTTTCAATTTGTAATAATTAATGCCACCTACACCCTTACATTATTGCACCAAGCATTAAGTTTGACGAAAACCTTTGTTAGGCTCCCAATTTATTATCTGCATCCACCCATTTCCTAAACTACTTTTTGTTGGAAAAGAAGTTACAAAAAACAGCCATTGATTTCGATTTTTTTTTTTCAGTTTACATGTGTGATTTTAATTGATATTTGTATAATAGTATTTTTGGTAGATCAATCAATATTTTCATGTTAAGAATAATTTTCTGAATGGACATGCAATTAGGGGTCCAAGAGTATCTTGTTATCGATCCCCAGCATCTCGACCTTTTGTAATGTAATGCGATTATATTAATTGTAGTAGACCAGTCTTAATGGTCACTCCAAAGAAAATGTTTGCGACAATCATCACTACAAAACAAGTATTTAACATTAAAAAACTTAAAAGTTTCAAAAAAAATTCCTTCATAAGACGTTATTTCCTGACATAACAATAATATTGCTGCCTTCAATTGGATCTGGACAAATATAGTCTAGGAGGAACCCACAATCAACAACATTTGGGACATGGATTTGATCACAAGTAAGAGTATTAAGGAGATACCTCTCAGAATTTCCCAAGTGATAGGCAAATTATAAGTGTTGTTATATGCAATCATCTACTGTCACACTCCCGATTTTTACCATCCGGAGCATGATTATGTAAGCATTATCACATCTTTCCTTGCTCCGTGAACCTACGTTGCCCACAGAAAAGAAAAACAAAATAACAAAACAGAGTTAGCTACAAAACTCAGTAACTAATTATTTGATGACACGCTTCTCTATAATTGGCTTAATTTAAGAACCATTCAAACAAACTAGATTAGTCCATACAATACACATAAAATTATGCATGTGTTCTGCAGTCGTCGAACTCAAAAATAACCTTTGCAACCTTGGAGTGATTGGAAAATACCGCAGAACTTTATGCGGCACACATTTACTGCTTTTCAATTGGTTGCCTATTTTGAAACGATCATGTCCGCAGACATCGCATTTCTCTTTAGAAATATTTTCTTCACCGTAGTACAACATGCAATTATTCGGACAAGCATGGATCTTCTCATGACTTAATCCTAATCCTTTCACCCATTTCTTACATTGGAATTGATTTGGACGCAACCTATTCTTTTTCGGAAGCCACTTCTTCAAGGCCGATAGGATGCGATTGAATCCCTCCTTGGTGATCCCGCAATCAGCTTTAATGCTAAAGAGTTTGGTAACACAGTCAAGTACTGTATGTTCCTTATCACAACCATCCCAAAGCGGCTCCTGGGCAGCTTTCATCATGTTAAAAAACTCTTGAGTCTGAGGATTCAGGGGCTCATCCTCAGTCCAATCAAAAAACGAACCAGCAGCATCAACAACCATTTCAATCATATCATTTGGCGACTCCACTTCGATACTCCCTTGATCAACGATTGTTTGGCTCTGTTCTCCAACTCTGACGTTTGCATGCTGACCATGCATGGTCCAAGTCTCATAATAAAGTCAAAACCCCAATTTCAGCAGATGTTTTCCGATGTTATACCTATCCCACCATCTAGTACACCCACAAATGGCACCAGGACACTTGATGCGATTTTGCTTATCAAAATTATTTGGAATAGAATACGCATAATTAAAAAATTCCTCCACACCATTCACAAATACCGGATTGACCTTCTTGTCCACATAACGAGGACCATACATCCAACTACGATTACTCTCCATTCCTGCTAATTATGACGTACACATTTATAAACTATTTTACGAACATAACATTCTAATTTAGGTTGACAAGACTCAAATTCTACCACACAATTCATTAAATTTAAAAGAATGACAAATTCATTTTAGGTACATGTGATGCATTTCAGATCTATACTTTCATATTCTCACTAAAAGTTTGACTCAAACAAAAATCCAGATCTATACTTTAGACCCTCCAGATATCATCAATTGATAACAGACTCTCTAAAGCAAGTCATGGAAGAAACACAAAATCAAATCTATACGTTGCATCATCCATAAAACAGGACTTGTATACAGCCATACAAGAGGCATCTACATAAGTTTTGAGTTTAAACGTATGTACTAGAGAGAGAGAGAGAGGATGCGACTCTTCACTTGCCCTGCCTTGCCTTGATTAGTTGGAAATAAAATAAAATAAATAACGACACGTCAATAAAATAATGACATTAACTATCAGTAGGTACAAACTCTTTACCAATTGGGGCTTACATAGGGCCGGTGTACCACCTTATCCCACTCTTTGAATGCTATGTCTCAGTAGTGACAAAATATATGTAAATCTAGTATTTAAGAAAAATTGGGCAGCATTTTCTCTTAGTTCCCAAGTACGCGTTAGAAACACATGTTTTTGGACATGTAATTCAATACGTACTCGTTAGGAACAATAAGGAAAAATGATACCAAATTTTTCTTAAATACTAGATCCACATACATTTCTTCACTTCCTACATGAGACAAAGTATTCAAATAGTAGTCCCAAACCAGAGACTATTCAAAATTTACCCTTATTGGATTAATTTTAAATGAGTATAGACCTAAAAGGCATACTAAATATTCCGGTTTAGTTGGATAATAAAACAATACTAATATTTCTAATTCAACTAGCAATTCAATTAAATTAAAATAAATTTACCTAAGCAATTCAATTAAACAAAATTAAGCTAAGTCACCAAGCAATATTAAACAGGTTCAATCCATACTTTGAATAAGAGAATTAACAAATCAAATCCGACAATCTACATTTGGTTACTTTGCTTGAGAGGATACTACAACTATTCATTTGGTTATACATGAAACTTATTCGAAAACCGTACCTTAATTCTTTTGTTTGCCACCACCGAACTTCGTGGGCTAAGAAGAGGGAGGCGGTGCCTTGCTGTCTTTCTTCGGCGCCTAATTAAGAAAACAAAAAAAAAAACAATTAATGATTAACTTTTGAATTATGCTACCTTAATTAACAGTCCATTAATTACCAAACCTATTAATAACACATTTTAATTACTTTGACAACAACACAGCCAATTTATAAATTAACCCCATCTTCATGATATCAAAACAGAAAAATCTATAGATACTTATAAAATGAGAAAATTAATTACATGTCTTATCTTTTTTAATAACTTGTAAGTTCCTTGCACCTAGATACTTATAATTCAAGGACAAGTAAGAGAGATTTGACATAATAAATCATCGATGTGGTACTAAAAAAGAAGAAGTTAGTGCCAGTTAATTAAAGATCTTTTATTAAGTACAATAATTGATTGCTGTGTACCAGCAAGCAACATTTTTGCTTATTGGTTGTTGTGTTCTTTAAACTCCTTTGTTGATGGTCATGTTCTAATAAGTTTGCGACTCTTTTTACTTCAATTTTTCTCCCTAAGGTGAATAACTGGAATAGGTTCAACATACACAGTGGGGGAACACTGGTACCAGACATCAGGTACCAAACATAATAGACAACATACACTAACTGGAATAGGTTCAACATGCACTAGCTTTTTGTTTGACTGGAAACATTAGGTACCAGACATCAGGTACGTGGAATGCTTGACCTCTGCATGTTTGCTGAGGGAAACAAAATGCAAAAAAAAAAAAAAAAAATGCTAAAAAAACATATCAAAAACGGAAAAAAGAAAACGAAAACAGATCAAAAACAGATCTTGCAAGAGTTTTGTCACCAAACAGATCAATAACAAAAATATAAAAAAACAGAAAAAAGTAAGAAAAAAGGAAAAAAAAAAAGAGCAGAAAAAGAGAGACAAACAGTCAAAAAAAAGCAAAAAAAAAATATAAAATCAAAATAATAAAGAAAAAAACAGATCAAAATAGGAAAATAAAACAGAAAAAAACGAAACAAAAACAAAAAAAAAAATCAAAAACTACCAAAAAAAACAAATAAAAAACAACCAAAAAATAGAAAAAAAAAAAACAAAATTTAAAACAAATAAGAAAAATAAAAATAAAATTGCTAGGGTAGTAACCTAAAAGTCAATCATAATATATTTTGTTCATGAATTGAATAATTAATAAAGTATCATTTTGTTCCTTGAGTATTATTGAATTTATGGATCTTTTTCGGCATTCGGAATCGAAAATTGTAGAGCTCCGTAATATAGATGATAATACTCTTAATTTGTCTCTAACCGTGGTAATTAGCAAGGAACACTAATTAACCATTTAAAGGTTGGTGTGTGGATTGAATGATGGTTAAATTCTACAGACCATAGACAAAGAGTTGTCATTTTGATCACACAGATACATGTTGGAGAACATGGTATTAGACTGACCCATAAATGAAATATTATATAATTTTGTGTTTGTGTCATTAATGTTTCCTACAGTGTTAAGTTCTAAAGTATGAGATGTTTGTTTTCCCTACATGAGAAGTGTATATTCGTGACTGTTGTCCAACGCTGTCCGTAAAATGTAGCTATACAGATGACATTTCAGTATGCATAACTTGTGCGGAGGGGAGATGTTCATCAAGACTACTATTGTCCCTCGTATTTAGTACGAGTGATGGTGTCACTGGGCCCCTTGATGAAGCAGGATTATCAGCCGGCAGTATGATTAAAGAGTTAATCATATTTGATAGTTTGCTTCAGATCAATAAAAGATTATGTTTGCAAGGATGACACAGATCTACCTTGAAGCTAATTTGATACCATGAGACAAAAGAATTAACACGAGTAAATTGTTTACTGGATCATGATGTTTGCATTGTACAAGATCATTTGTGTTAATTGGGTAGTCATAATGCATTCTGCCAGGTGCAGCTTACAATTTATAGAATTAAAATGAGTTTTAATTCTATTGCCAACATAACACGGATCCTGTCGGGTCACATTAATAGGAAAGACAACTAGAGAATTTTATAATTGATTATAAAGAGTTATAATTAATGATAAATGTCATAGAGATGACAAACAAATAAAAAGTAAAATAACTTTATAACGTGTTTGACACGTCTTATAAATTTATTACTACAACAGCAAGATATATAATTATTCGCAATAATTATATACATATATATAAGATCAAAATGTTAATTTAGAATTAATATTTTGGATCTAAAAGCTAATTTAAATTTGAGCCCAAAATTAAATTAGAATTTAATTTTGAAATTTAATTTTGAGCCCAAATTTAAATCCAAATTAAAGCCCAAATTTGAATTTAGAAGCCCAAGAATGAAAGCCCAAATTCCAGAATCCAAATAATTATCAAATTGAGTTAATTCCGGGAATCCAATTGATTATCAAATTGAGTTAATTTCGAAATCTAAATAATTATCAAATTGAGTTAATTCCGAAATCCAAATAATTATCAAATTGAGTTAATTCCAAAAGGGCAAAGGGCAAAATGGTAATTTCACCCTTTTTTCCACATGAGACCAAAATATCTAAGGGGCAAAATGGTCTTTTTACACCCACTATGGAGGTTTTAGAAATCCTATAAATAGGGGTGGAGGGTGAAAGCTTAAGGCATCCCATTTTGTATTGGATTCAATTTTCATCGGAACCGATATTCGTGCTGTTGTCGACATTGTTGCGAACGACGGCAAAATAGTTTCTATTTGTCCCGCTAGTGAAATACTGTTGGCTGAGGAAACACTAGTGCTCTGGTAATTCCAGGTGGACGGCTGACAGAGGCACCAGACGTCGGGTGCTTCGTAAGTCGGTTGCTTGTCGTGCAGGTTGCTTGTGGGTAGGGCGCTTGTGAGCAGGGTGCTTAGTGACTAGCTGGGCGCTTATGAGCAGGGTGCTTGGTGACCAGTAGAGTGCTTGTCAGCAGCGTGCTTGTAGAGTAAGCAGCTGAAGCAGTCTACAGTTCCAATTCGAATTTGGAACGAGGTACAAATATCTTTTAACTTATTTATGTTTAAATAAATTTATGTTTTAGAATTCAATTATAGGAGTAGGTCCTACGCTTAGGGTAGAAGTAAGAATTTTATTTTACGTTCTTTCTGCACCTTAGGCCAAATCGGGGATTTATTCGATAAATCTCCCTAACAAAAATAGCAAAAATATTGAACTTGACAAATAACAGAAATCAACCTTCAATCCTATCATAGAACGGGATTTTGGCGTTTTAATTTATAACAACTATAATTAACTAAAAAATTAACTAAACAAATAGAGATAGAGAGGGTCAAAGAGTAGAGACGGACCAGAAATCGTCGTCAGAGGTTGAGGCGGAGGCCAGATCGTTGGCGTCTGGTCGGATTTAGCGGAGTGGCTGACGTGACACGGGAGACCTTCAGCGGCGGAGAGCCCTAATTTCGGGCGACACGGAAGACAGCGAAAAAAAAAGAAATTCGCGTGCAGGATTTAGGGGAGACCCTTTAGCGGCCGACCAGATCGGTCGCAGAAATTTTTTTCGCCGGTCACTGAAGGGTTGGGCAGCGAAAAGTTTCTGTTTTTTTTATTTTAAAAACAAAAATTAGCCTTCTGTGACCGGCGCCAAACCCGGTCATAGATATCGATTGCAGATAGACCGATTTACTGTAGTGTACCGGACCCCACAAAAAAGGAATTTCCCTGACAATAAAGGATCCACTACTACAAAAAAAGCACTACCGTAGGTTATACACGGATTTCCTCTATTTTATAAAAGTCGTGTAGGAAATATAATTTTTTTCAATGTTCAAAATATCTGTAAGAATCCTACACGGATATTAACTTAAAAATCAGTGTACAATTCGTTGTGGAAAATCAGTGTGTAAATTAAGTTTTTAGAAACTGATATTTAATTAAAAATCCGAGTAGGAATATGAGAGAGCTACATGATTTTTTTTATTAAAATATATGTGTAGGAATGTGTTTTGTATATGGTTTTGTTATTGAAATATCCGTATAGGAATATGAGAGAGCTACACGGTTTTTTATTGAAATAACCGTGTAGGAATTTTTTTGGTACACGGTTTTTATTTAAATATCCGTATATATATGTTGATAGAGCTAGATGGGTATTTAATTAGTTAAATATCCGTGTAGGATATATCATTTAGGGTCTTAATGAAGTAAACGAGCTCTTCCAGTGATGTTTTGATCACTCTCTCTCTTCTGGATTGGCTGGAATCTAATTTTTGTGCAGTTGGGATCTGAGTTGCTGATTTTCTTGTGATTTTCTCGTCTCTTTCTTGCTCAAGTTAGTAATTGTTCTCCTTTTTTGTTTAATTTTCTATTAATTTCTGATTATTGCACATTTAGGGTTTAGAGTTTGATTGATGCATGCATAGTTGTTTTAATTTGTTAATTAGAATAATTAGTGTATTGTTATCCAATAACCGACTTATTAATATGCTTGTAGGTCCATGCTCGTTCAAAATTAATCCAATAGAGATTAATTTTGGATAGTCCCTGGTTTGTGACTGCTCTTTAAATATTGTGTCTCATTTAGAATGTGAACACATGTTAACGGGATTTAATTAGTATTTGAAAAAAATTTGATAGTATTTATTCTTATTGTATGTGGTCTGTACGCATACTTGAGAAGTTAAGGAGAAATGTTGCCAAACTTTTCTGAAATACTATTTAAATTCCGCTAACATGTATTCATATGAGACACAATATTCAAAAACTTGGGGCAACCTACAAAGGTATTAGGACAAGCGACATGTGCAACTTCCAGAACCTTCTCGAGTGCGATATTGCAATATTGTACACAGAAGATTTGCCCACGTGAATGATGTGTTTTTGTTTAGACCAGCAGGAGGGACAGGCCACATGACCATTTCGACACTGCCAAAAGTATGTGAATTTGTTCAATTTTGGCATCTTCAATATAAGGTACAAACTAATAAAACAAAAAAATTGATAGTGTTTACCATAAACAAAATTGAAAAAAAAAAAAAAAAAAAAAAACTATGATCGCTGGAAACTTGATTCAGCTTCAATGTTTGAACGACATATACCCACGTGTTTTTTTTTTATTAATCTCAATATTTTGCTGATTATGACCGAATTTATTAACCCTCCCTCTCCTTCTATATATATATATATATATATATAGGTTTTGGCTAATATGCTACGCGTAGCTAAGAGACCTCCGTGCTACGGCTCAAAATTTGAATTTTCAAAATCCTAACGGTTGATCCAAACCGTTAGATATGTTCTACATATTGAAATGTACTTGGAGACCAAATTTTATATTTTTTGGATTTTTTTTTACTATTTATTAAGCCACTTTGAAAATCGCTGATCCAACGGTGGCTTAACCAAACAGTGAAACCGTTGGATCAGCGATTTTCAAAGTGGCTTAATAAATAGTAAAAAAAATCCAAAAAATGTAAAATTTGGTCTCCAAGCACATTTCAATATGTAGAACACATCTAACGGTTCGGATCGACCATTAGAATTTTGAAAACACAAATTTTGAGCCGTAGCACGGAGGGGCTCTTAGCTACGCGTAGCACCGTAGCCCGGTCCTATATATATATATATATATATATATATAGAGTGTCTTCTATGGACATAAGTACCTATTTGTAAAATGAACATATTTTTATTTTCAAAACTCAAACAGTCGATCCGAACCGTTCATCTTATTCTCCATATTAATATGTGCTTGGAGACCAAATTTTACATTTTTCTGAATTTTTTTACTATTTATTAAGATGGGTACAAAAAATATCAAATTCAGACCATTGAATTTTGTACCCATCTTAATAAATAATAAAAAAATTCAGAAAAATGTAAAATTTGGTCTCCAAACACATATTAATATGGAGAACAAGATGAACGGTTCGGATCGACTGTTTGAACTTTGAAAATAAAAATATGTTCATTTTACAAATAGGTCCTTATGTCCATAGAAGTCGTTGCCATATATATATATATATATATATATATATATATATATATATATATATATATATATATTTGGTAACTTGATTCAGCTGTCAAACTTTGGAACCTAGGTATACCTTTGTTAAATTTCTTGTTAATGACTTGTAATATTCATCAGAATGCCAAATATTGAAGGATAAATTCAAAGAAATTAAGAACAACATGCAGTTGAAATATACAATTAATTTTGGTACAGCTTACTGAAGCATGTTTGTTAATGTTTACCTTTTTTGTACATGCTGAAATTGAACCAATTTGCCATGTATATTTGACTGTGTTTTAAGTGGTCACGTTGTAGTTCATGCCTATAAAGACTGCATGTCTTGCGTCAGCACAACATATTTTCCATCGATCATAGTTTTTTTTTTGGGTCCACCTAGTTGTCCTCCATGAAACGTCCCCTATTTGTCCCCTGGATAAAAGCAGTTAAAACAGCTAAAAGACAAACAAAAACACGTAAAATCATCCAGAAAACATGTTAATCCTGCAAAAGACAATCGGACCACCGTTAGTATTCAACCATGGAAGAAAATGTATTCATTCTAAAATGACAAGGTATTCAACCATGGCTGGGACGACAAAACTCATTCCAACAACAAAACGGGGGGACCGCAAACGTACACGTCATTACCGTACTTAACTATGGGGACCATTAACGTCCATTGAAAGCGACAGGAAAGGCAATGGGAAGTATTCATTCTTGCATGCACACTTTTAGTACTTGATATGTGAAGTATTCACTCATTTCTATTATAGTATTCATTTTAATTATCAAAGTATTCATTTTAACAAATATTAATTTTACATACAAGTATTCATCTTATTTTGTCAACACAATACAATGAAGTATTCAACAACACTGAAAAACAACGAAATATTCAATAACATAGAATAATACATGATATACAGATATGCATTCAACACAATACAATGAAGTATTTAACAACACTGTAAAATGTATTCATTATAACAATATACTGATATCAGAACTTGATCATATATTATCAATGCAATAATCAAATATTAACAAGGGTAATTCTAATTTCAAATATTAACAATCCTATATAACAACTACAAACACAAACTACAATTCAACTAACAAGTTAAGATATTAACATATCCAATCAGAAAATGTCAGTTACGAATCACAAACAACAATTCCAATTAGAAACTACAATTCTAATTTTTCACAATGCTAACTTCAAATAATTTCAAACTTGCTGTCATTTCTTTCATCGATTAACATCCTGAAAGCTATTAGGATCCGTTCGACGCTGATCATATGCTACAAGTTTTCACAAACAAAAGAAAAGTCAGATTCATATACATTCAAATATGGCAATACAAGTATTCATTCACAGCACAAAAAAATAAATACTGACCAAAATATTCATTCACAGCTTCAAAGTATTCAACTCTAACATATAAGTATTCATCCAGATTAAATAACGTATTCTATCACCATTCAGACACTTGGTATTGACAACCATAAGTATTCATACAAAACTGCTAAGGTATTCAACAAGTTCAGATAGAGTATTCATTCTTAAAAAGTAAGATATTCAAAATACTTGGTATGCACTTTCATCATGTATGCTATACAAAATAATTCATTCACAAAATACCTGATTGAAGTCCAACGGTGAATTATGACTAATACAATAAATAGCTCGGATGACAAATATTGAACAATCTAGTGAACCAGACTGTTGAGGACATTCCTTCCACTCGACATTCAAGTCCATCCATCTTTCATCTCCTGTATTTTGCATTAGCAATATTATTAGAAACCAAGTATAAAGTAATAGTAAAAAAAGGATAAAATGTACTTACCAAACCTCCATGACAGGAAATACTTGACCCAGTGCAAGTAGTTTATATGAGGCTTGAAATAGTCACCATTTGTACATGGAGGCATAGAATTGTACATATGGATTTCCATATTGACAATATCAAAAGCCGCCAAAATCCAATGTCCTTTTGCAACCAGAGGAACAAACAGCCATCGTGCATTTTCAAATTGTGGTGAAAACAATTCTTGCTGATTTTTGAATAATTACACGAATGGAGTAAATGGGCCCATTTCCTACAATTTTACAAAATCAAATAAGCAGAGAATAAAACAAACATATTACATAAATATTTTACTTTAAATTCTTAACTTAGAATACTTACAATCACATTATTCCGGAGATAAAACCACTCCTGGAAAATTGAACTCTCCCTTTGCATTATGAAGAGAGTAATGTCGACAACCTGAATAAAAAATATTGAATGATAAATATTCAAAATAATGCTCAAACTATTCATTCATTACTGTGAAGTATTCAACCATGAAATGGAAGTATTCAACCACACAGGCAAATGTATTCAAAATAATGCTAAAAGTATTTAACCCTGAAATAGAAGTATTCAACCATACAGACAAATGTATTCATCAATATCACCTAACATCTAAAGTATTTACCTAAGAGAAGTAAAAATTGTTCATTCAGCAAGAGTTATTGAATATTCATATGTCATAAAAAAGAGAGAATAAAGTGTGAATATTGTATCAAGAAAGTATGCATCTCATAATTATAAAATATTCATCCTATATATATCATATGCTCATTTCAAAACAAACATTCAAATTACAGGAATAATATAAGAACTATCATATTATATCTACTATACACTCAAGTATTTAATTTAGCAAATTTTAACTAAAAATTAGACAAATTAACATAGAACACACATATAATCATCAAGTATTCATCATTATCACAACAGATCATGAAGTCGTATGAAAATAGACATCAAAAGTTCAACATAATTAAAATACATTGAAAAACAACTACAAATATAGCTGCCTAATGCTTCCAACAGAAATCACAAATACGAATTAGAAGAGAATAATCAAAGGTAATAATTAAATTGAGATCGAATTGTTGATTTACCTGAAATCCAAATCATCGGAGCCTAAATACGTGACAGTCTAATCACCTAACAAAC
This sequence comes from Carex cristatella, assembly GCA_024447775.1. NCBI lineage: Eukaryota > Viridiplantae > Streptophyta > Magnoliopsida > Poales > Cyperaceae > Carex > Carex cristatella. Next base: position 3,105,784 of record JAJHPF010000006.1, read on the forward strand.
TGAGATCGGTAGAATGTAGAGATCAAAACTAAGATCGTCGGAGTTGGAAGTTGAGACTGAGGTACATCAGAGCATTGACTATTTCAGCACCGGTGGTGTACTCGCCCTATTCTGATCAAACTTTGGATGGATTAAAGCTACCTTCAGTTATGAAATATTCATCTGTAAAAAAAGGAAAGGATAAAGTATGAATTTCGTACCAAGACAGTATGCATCTCAAATCCATAAAGTATTCATCCGTAAAATTAGAAAATATTTATCATTAAGAGCAGAAAGTATTTACCTGAGAGGATTCAACGGAAATGAAGAGATAGAAGGAGGCAGTGACCGATGGAGGAAGAGATCGACGGAGAAAAATCTGGATCAGTGCAAGTCCAACGACTAGAAGCGACCCATCGGAGCTGAATCGTGCAGCCGACACTGACTTCTTGAAAGTAATGTGATGTAAAATTGCTCTCGAAGGCATACTTATGAGATAAACACGGCCTTTGTCGGCAGAGTCGGCAGCGAACAAGAGGCGACCGTCGTCTGACATGGCAATCCGGGAGAGATCGGACTCAAAATTTAAGGGGATAGAGCGCAAGTTTACCAGATCGGAAGTGATGATGCGATTATCAGCCAACGAAAGGAGCAAGTTGCCAGAGATCCATGTCGCGGCAGAGGCATAGGTTTGACGAAAATGAAAGGGATAGAGGCAGATTGCGATTTAGATTTGTTTTTTTCCTTTCTGAGAAAGGGGATCGGACAAGAAAATTTATTTTCTTAGATTTGAGTTTGAAGATTAATTATTGGGAGTTTGAGTTTGACGTTTAACAGTTGGGAGACGATTAGGGGGACGGAAGGTGGGGGTAAAATATAATTCACATCAAAAAAAATTTCAATTTTGTTTATGGTAACACTATCAAATTTTATGTTTTATTAGTTTGTACCTTATATTGAATATGCCAAAACTGAACAAATTCACATACTTTTGGCAATGTCGAAATGGTCATGTGGCCTATCCGTCCTGCTGGTCTAAAGAAAAACACATCTGTCACGTGTGCAATCTTCATGTACAATATCGCAATATCACACTCGAGAAGGTTCTAGAAATTGCACATGTCTCTTGCCCTAATGCCTTTTTAGGTTGCCGCAAGTCTTTGTCCTACCCACAGTTGCAAGCGCACACTACTACACAAGGACTTACAAGGTACATCTCATCCAGCCTCGTCACAAAGAAGGAAGCGAGGTCCGACCACGTGCCAATCCACGGCAGATGCGAAGCAAAGGGTAATCGAGTTCACCAACGACGGAAAAGACAAGGGGCTGTACTCGAATTGGGTGAGCAACTTCGTGAAGGAGAAGGTCGACATCAGGATAGAGAGTTGGAAGAAAATAGATAAAGATGATAAGGAAGTATGGTGGCAAATGGTTAAGATAATCGAATTACATATATTTCAATTTGATTGTTGTCAATCAGGCTAAGTGTAGGATAATTGTTTGTTGTCAGTCAGGCTCAGTGGAACGTCAAGAATGACACATGATACCTCATTATTTTGCCTAGATTACGACCCCGATTTGTACCAAAACCTGTACTTTAAAGCCTACAAATATGAACCTTTTTACTTAATTATCATTAGAATGTGGTACCGCTATGTTTTGTTTGTTGTTTTGCAGGAAACGGGCGAAATTTCTCTCCATACGGTCCGTATAGGTTCCCATACGGCCCGTACAAGATCAGCCTAACCACGCAAAAGGTTCTATGTCAGAGGCAACAATTCTTTAAGGCAAAGCATAGGTATACAGTCCATATAGGATTCTGTACGGACCGTACAAGTAGTTACAGAAACCCAGACTGGATTTGGAAACAGAGAGTTGGGGAACCCGAAAAGACACCTTTTTAATTCGGAATTTCGGGCATTAAAAGGAGTATCCTAAGACAGAAAATAACCATCTTTTCATCTCTTGAATACTTGGGTACTTGGAGAGAAAGACACAACTTGGAGAAGAAGAAGAGGAGGAGAAACTCGATTTCGACACCGATTCTTCTGATTTTTCACTGTTTTGTCATGAACTCCTTTATCTCTTGTGTTTTATGTGATTGTTTTAATATGATTGGCTAATCTTATAGTTTCTAGGGTTAAGATGTAGTTTCTAATTTAGTTTTGCTAGCATGTTACTTGGATTATGTGTTGAATATTGTGTTTTTACTTTGTTGAGTAGTATTTCGATTGCTTTGTTTGTGCTTGCTTGAATTTGATTAGTCATCCCGTTAGATTAATGCGCACGTCTAATTGTTAGAAGCCAAGTCTATGATATTCAATCTAACTGAACTAACTACATGAGGTAGGTTTACGGACCAAGGAGTACCAAAAGGCGAAACTTTCCTTGAGGCGAAAGTCCTTGGATACCTTTAGTAAACCAACAAGTGACTCAGGTAAATTAGGCCAAAAAATGAAAGTTGAGGGTTAACGCATCTAAGAGGGGAGTAGTTGAGTCTGATAATCGGGTTTTAAGCCAAAATTGCGACAGCTGAAGTAAGGAACTTAGATCTGACCGATGGAAACCCTAAACATTAGTATCAACACAGAAACAGTAATTGCAGCATTAACTCGGTGGTCCATACAGACCGTATAGGGTTCTATACAGGGTATACCTCGGGGCTAAACAGAAATGAAATCTGAAACCCTGGAAACCCTTTTCATTAACTGAAAACAAACTTTAAACTTCCATTTTACTATTTTAATCATTGTTTTTTTATCAGTAGAGATTTAGAACAAACCACCAAATCAACATTTTTCTCACTTCGAGAATTCTTAGTAAACTTAAGTAGAGTCCGGTTCTTTTCTTACCGTCCCTGTGGATACAATACCCGACTATACCAACGGTAGGACTGTGCACTTGCAATATTGACCAGAGGTAGACTCGAGTTTTAAAAGGTACAGCTCGCTGTACTTAAACTTAGGAGTACACCTGTGTGCGAACAAGTTTTTGGCGCCGTTGCCGGGGACGGCTGTTCGCACACAGGTGTACTCCTAAGTTTCAGTACAGCCAGCTGTATCTTTTAAAACTCGAGTCTACCTCTGGTCAAAACTGCAAGTGCACAGTCCTATCGTTGGTATAGTCGGGTATCGTATCCACAGGAACGGAATAAAATGGCCGGACTCTACTTAAATATACTAAAATTCTAGAAGTGAAGAAGAGTTGGTTTGTTGGTTGTTTCTAACAATTCTACTGATCAATAACAAAATTTAAAACTATTAAAAGTAGATTAAAAGTTGTTTTTCAAATTATAAAAAAGGGTTTCCAGGGTTTCAGACTTCGTATCTGTCTGGCCCCAGGGTATACAGCCCGTATAGAATCCTATACGGTCCGTATAGGGCCCCGAGTGAATACTGCAGCTACTATTTCTATGTTGGTGCTTTCGTCTAGGGTTTCCATCGACCAGATCTAAGTTCCTCACCTCAGCTGTCGCAATTTTGGCTTAGAACCCGATTTACCGGTCTCAACTACTCCCCTCTTAGATGCGTTAACCCTCAACTTTCGTAATTTTGGACTAAGTTATCTAAATCACTTGTTGGTTTACTAAAGGTATCCAAGGACTTTCGCCTCGAGGAAAGTTTCCCTTTCAGTACTCCTTGATCCGAAGACCTACCTCATATACTTGATTCAGTTGGATTGAATATCATACACTTGCCTCCTAGCAATTAGACGTGCGCATTCATCTAACGAGATGACTAATCAAACTCAAGCAAGCAAAAACCAAGCAATTAAAATACTACACAACAAGATAAAAACTAAGCATTCAACATAAATTCAAGTAGCATACAAGTAAAAGCAAACATCAACTACATCTTAACCCTAGAAACAGTAAATTTAGCTACTCATGTTCTCAAAAGAAAGCACAATAAAAGTTATGAAAGAGTTCATAGAAAAACAATAGAGAATCTGAAGATCCGTTGCAAAAATGCCTTCTTCTTCTTCTCCAAGTTGTTCATTGTCTCCCGAGCACCAGGAATGAGCCAAAAAGTCCCTCTCAGATCTGGAATTCTTCGCCTTAATGCCCCAAATCGTGTATTGAAAGCCTTCCTTTTCGGTCCCCCTAGCTGTCTCTATTTCCAATTCCAACCTGAGTTTCCGAAATAGTTTGTACGGTCCGTACAAGATCCTATACGGACCGTATACTTGTCCTTGCCTCGGAGAATTCTTGCTTCTTGTTGTGGAACCTTCTATGTGGTTGGGCTGATCTTGTACGGACCGTATATAAACCTATACGGACCATATGGGGAGTTGTCAGATCCAGAATTTCGCCCGTTTCCTGCAAAACAAGAAACAAAACATAGCAGTACCACATTCTCATGATATTTAAACGGAAAGTCCACATTCTTAGGCTTTAAGACACAAGTTCTGATGTAAATTTGGGTCGCAAACAAGGCAAAATAAGGAGACATCAAATTTCCCCAAGCTTGAACTTTGCTTGTCCTCAAGCAAAAATTCTAACTTAGGTGTGGTTCCGGTACTTGGATTTACCTAAATGCAAGTTAAACTACTAAGAGAAAAATTTGCATGATCTTGCGTTTGTTAGAAACCCATAAGAATTCTTTTGGATAATGATTTGATTTTCCCTTGATCAATTTTGATTCACCCCACAATTCAATTAATCAAATCCTCATATTCAAGATCGTATTGTAATTTGTAAGAACTAATCAACCAAATGTATCAATAGCTCATTTTTCTACTAAACATATGCCCTCATTTGTGGTGATTTGTTTTGTTTTGAGTTCCCCGCAAGGTTGGAACAAGCTTAGGTCAGAAAGTCGTAGACTACGTGTGTTGGTATCATGCAAAGTTTATTATTATTATTTTTTTGTTGCTTTTGTGACACTTTTGTTCTTTTTCCTTAGTAAAAGTTCGGCTAGTTATAAGTGGTGAACCATACCCAACCGATTTAATTCAAAAGCGCATTTGCGTGCTCTTGGTTCGACCTTTCCATGACGCGAACTCACATTTTTGATGTAAACTCAGCCACTTTATCAGGTGAACTAGCGGAGCAGAGTGTCAAAGACTCATTACCATAAGTACGTCATAACGCCGTAACATAGGTAAGCGGAGTCCTTATTTTATTTCAAATTTTCATCTGTTTTTCCTAAGATACCATGATTACACACATTCAAAGGTATTCATTCATACCAGTGAATATCCCAATCTTTCTTATTGTTTTCAAATCCCATATCCTAACTAAAAGGGTACAGTTCAGTCTCGTATGGCCCGTACAAAATTCCATACGGTCCGTACAGGGTTCCAAATGCTTTTCTTGGTACCATTCAATTTTTCAATTCCACAAAGTCCAAAAACAATCTATCCTATGTGGTTCTTTTAATCAAACATGGGATTATTTCTAATTTCACAATTTCATCCAAAACATGACCAAAATTTTTCAAATTGGCCCCTAATTCCACGCAATCACACAAATTTATCTACAAAATACTAACATAACAAAAATAAACATGCAAGACAACTAATATGCAAACAACTATAGCCCCCCCAAGCTTAGTCTGAGCATTGTCCTCAATGCTTCAAGACGTAAAAGGAAGATAAAAACTGGGGTAGTGTAAACAAACCTGATCAGTGGTGGTAGACATCGTAGCGACAGTCGCGGAACTGGTCGTCGATGTCCCTGAAGCGGAAGTCAAACTGGCTCATCTGGTCAGTCAGCTCATCCAGGCGCTCAGTATGGAGAGAGGTCTCGCGCTGGATGTCAAGAATCTGGGCTCCCTACTCCTGCTGTGTGTCCCTGATGTTGGACATAAGCATGTAGAGATCACAGATAGAGGGGTCAGCTGGGTAAGGGCCCTGAGGAGATAGAGCTGATGGCTGTGTGGAAGAGCAAGGAATGTCTGCGACTGGCTGAGTGGAAGAGGGAGGAGTGTCCCTCACACGCCTAGTCTGAGGAGGAGGAGGTAGTGGGGCAGTGATGAGCCAAGTAGAGTGGTCCTCCAGATCGATAGGGGCAGCAAATGGCAGTCGGCGAGTGGAGCCATTGGCAAAGTGCAAATCATAAAGGTCCCTGTGAACGGCGGGGCCGCGGTGGATTTTGATGAAGTGTTGTAGCTGCAAACTCTCAGCATCTAGAGAGGCGGGTCCAGTACAAATCTCACGACCAGGAAAGTCATCTAGTGCGAGCTTGCTCTTGATGATCATGACATATAAGCCAATCTTGATCTTGCTACCCGCGTGCTGAGATTCTTGTAGCTTGATCCAGTGGTCGACCATGAGTAACGCCAAGTCGGGGATGTCAGGGTCTTGGCGGAGCATGTTGTCCATCAACATGAGATCGATCTGATTGCCGCGGTTGAGGGTCTCACCGCGTACAAAGATGGTACAGGCAAGGGCATGCTGGATGATGCGGAGAACAAGGTGAGAAATGAAGCGTGCGCGGTACTCATCATTGTGGGCTTTGGAGTTGCCCGTGATCTTTTCCCAAAAGATGTCTCTGTCCCAACCCTCGCGGAAGCTGAGGGTCTCTGTGGTTGGTTCTGGGTGGAAACCAAACCAGTCGCGGAGAGATGAGAGATAGACCCGCTGCGTTTTGTTGCACATTCTGAATTTGATGAAGTAGACATCATCTTCATCTCGTTTGAGTTGGAGAGAGGAGAGGAATTCTTTGGTGTCCATCGCATAACAACTTTCCTCGAACTGCCAGAACTTGAGACGAAACCCTACACAAGAAGTGAGACGGAGGAAGTCGTCCTCCACTCCAAGTTTGCGGAGTGTCTCCAAGTCTACTTTTTGTGTGTTCTCAAACGTCTTTTTCTGCATGGATAGAAATTTGTTGTACATCCGGCGAGTGGGAATAGAGAAATACCTGCTCTCGAAGTCTTCTGCCCGATCGGTGTATTCTCCCAAGAGAGTTTGTTCAGAACCTGAGTCATATGGTTCAGGGTTGGGAGCACGCTGTGGTGGTGGAGGTGTGGGTTGTGGTGGAGATTTGAGTCTCTTCCCGTGGGCGTGCTTGGTTCGGCGCTCTTGGTTGGGGTCCATGGCTCTGTCTGTGGAGGTGTACGGCCCGTATGGGTGATGGTACGGTTCGTATAGAGAGAATACCTTCTCTAGTTGCCGGCAGAGAGGTTGTACAGTCCGTATGGGTTGATATACGGGCCGTATAGGGGAAAGGTTTCGGCGGCTGAGAGCTACGGCGGCTGAGCAATGGAGAGAAACGACGGATCTACGAAGTAGAGAAAGAGAAAGATGGAAAGGAGAAAACAAATAGAAAGAGAAGAGAGAGACTTACCTGGCTGGTAGATCGGAGACGAAGGCGGAGGCAGCGGCGCAAATCGGCGGAGAGGGAAGAGTCGGCAGGGAGAGAAGAAAGGCGGAGTAGAGGTAGAGGCGGAGGTGAGGCGGCGCGGCTCGGATCCCGGGTGTACGGGTGCTCGTGCGGGCCGTATGAGGAAAGCCACAAAAGTAGATGGTGTGGGGTAGGGTTTGTCGAGGGGTAGGGTATAAAAGGAGAGAGACCCCCAGACGAAGAGACGCGAAAATGGAAGGGTCGCGATCACCTGAGATTTTGCACCGGTTGGGGTCTATACGGTCCGTATAGAATTGCGTACGGACCGTATAACTCGGAGATTTCAGAAAAATGCCTCAGAATGAAAACAAGCAATGGTACGGCCCGTATAGAGTATGTACGGACCGTATGGCCTCCAAAATTTGCTGCTCTTCCTAACTGATCAGAACTAAAATGCAACTTGAAAACTGAAAAATCACAATTAGCTTAAACAAAAACAAACACGCAAAAACGAATACTGTTCTTAAACAAAAAGAAATGCAGAAATTTTCAAAACCCTTGGGTTGCCTCCTAAGAAGCGCTCGTTTTAGGTCTTGAGCTCGACCACCTTTCACTAAGTTTCTTGCTCGAGCGGGATCAGAAAAAAATTGAGTGCACCGCTCGTTCATCGGGTGGTCAGCAATGTACTGCTTGAGACGCTGACCATTGACCTTAAAGGTCCCACTCTCTTTACTCCAGATGTCAATTGCACCAAAAGGGTACACCTTCATCACTTGAAAAGGGCTGGACCATCTTGACTTGAGTTTACCTGGAAAAATTCTTAATCTAGAATTAAACAAAAGTACAAGATCTCCTTCTTTAAACTCTTGAAGCATAATGCGTCTGTCATGCATTCGCTTCGTCTTCTCCTTGTAAAACCTAGCATTCTCATAAGCTTGCAAATGCATTTTCTCTAACTCATGCAAGTCAAGGATGCGCTTCTCTCCAGCTGCAAGCAAGTCCATGTTGTTCGCTTTTGTGGCCCAGAATGCCTTGTGCTAAATTTCAACTGGAAGGTGGCACGGCTTGCCATACACCATCTTGTAGGGACTCATCCCAATTGGTGTCTTGAAGGCGGTGCGGTTAGCCCAGAGTGCATCATGCAACTTGAAAGCCCAATCCTTCCTTATCCTTACCACTGTCTTCTCCAAGATCGACTTGATTTCTCTGTTAGAAATCTCAGCTTGGCCATTAGTTTGAGGGTGACAAGAAGTAGATACCTTGTGTGTCACCCCATGTCGACTCAAGAGATTGTTGAATTATCGGTTTATGAAGTGCTTGCCTCCGTCACTAATGACAGCTCGAGGCACACCAAAACGAGGGAAAATGATCTCATTGAAGAACTTCTTCACTGCATTCGAGTCAGCTTTGCGGCATGCCATTGCTTCAACCCACTTCGATACATAGTCGACTGCCACCAAAATATATTCATTCCCACGAGAGGACGGGAATGGACCCATGAAATCTATGCCCCAAACGTCAAAAATCTCTACCTCAAGGATAAAGTTGAGAGGCATCTCGCTTCTTCGCGTCATGTTTCCTGTTCTTTGGCACCTGTCACAAGCTAAAACAAAAGATCTTGCATCTTTGAAAAGAAAGGGCCAATAGAAACCAGATTGTAATACCTTAGCGGTGGTTTTGGAGAACGAGGAGTGTCCTCCGTAAGCGGATGAATGACAATGTGCAAGAATGGGACCCGTCTCTTCATGTGGAACACATCGTTGGAATATGCCATCAATTCCGACCTTGAAGAGATAAGGCTCATCCCAAAAGTAGTACTTGGCATCAGACTTGAGTTTCTTCTTCTCCTGGAAGGACATTTTGGCAGGGAAAACTCCAGAAACCAGATAGTTTGCGATATCGGCATACAAGGGAGCTTGCTGCGGCTGTTGGGAGGTTATACGGTCCGTATTCTGGAGCGCGCAGACCATATCAATCTGTGTGCGGGCCGTATGAATGTCCTCCACGTCAGAAGTGATTGTGAGGAGTTGTTCATCAGGAAATGAGTCATTGATTGGCAATTTAACTGTGGTATCCTCCTCCCAATGAATCCGGGATAGGTGGTCCGCCACAAGAGTTCTCGACTCCTTTCTTGTCCCTGATTTCAAGATCAAACTCCTGCAAAAGAAGAATCCATCTTATTAGTCTCAGTTTTGCATCTTTCTTACTCAAAAGGTACCTTAACGCGGCATGGTCCGTGTAGACAACTATCTTTGAGCCAACTAAATACGATCTAAACTTGTCGAGAGCAAAGACAATTGCGAGAAGTTCCTTCTCAGTGGTAGTGTAGTTTATTTGGGCTGGATATAGCACCTTGCTAGCATAGTAAATAGCACACGGTTTCTTATCCTTATGTTGCCCCAGAACCGCTCCAAATGCATAGTCGCTGGCGTCGCACATCAACTCGAAAGGCAACGACCAATCGGGTTGCTGCAAGATAGGTGCAGAAATAAGAGCTTCTTTCAAACTGCAAAAAGACTTAACACAATCATCAGTGAAAACAAAATCATAATCTTTGATAAGTAGATTGGTCAGTGGTTTCGTGATTTTAGAGAAGTCCTTGATGAAGCGGCAATAAAAACCTGCATGTCCAAGAAAACTTCGAACCCCTTTGACATTTGTTGGGATCTCGAGTTTCTCAATCACCTCAATCTTTGCCTTGTCAACCTCAATCCCTCTCAAGGTGACAACATGTCCCAAAACAACTCCCTCTTGGACCATGAAATGACATTTTTCCCAATTGAGGATCAAATTCACCTCTTCACATCTCTGCAAAATCTTACACAAGTTAGCGAAACAAGAATCAAAACAAGTACCATAAACAGAAAAATCATCCATAAAAATCTCAACTTCTTTCTCAATAAAATTAGAAAAGATGGCCTTCATGGCTCTTTGAAAGGTCGCAGGTGCATTACAAAGACCAAAGGGCATCCTACGGTATGCATAGGTACCATATGGGCATGTGAAAGTGGTATTTTCTTGGTCCTGCGGGTCAATAGGAATTTGAAAAAAACTAGAATAACCATCAAGATAACAAAAATAAGAGTGATTTGCAAGCCTTTCAAGGAGTTGATCAACAAATGGCAACGGAAAGTGATCCTTGCGTGTAGCAGTGTTGAGTTTCCGGTAGTCTATACACATCCTCCAACCGGTCACAACTCGTGTTTGGACCATTTCACCTTTCTCATTTTTCACCACTGTTGCCCCTTCTTTCTTGGGAACCACATGGACGGGGCTCACCCACTTGCTGTCGGAAATCGGGTAGATAATACCTGCTTCAAGAAGTTTTAAAATTTCTTTCTTTACTACCTCTTTCAGATTTGGGTTAAGCCGTCTTTGGTGTTCAACTGAAGGCTTGTGATCATCTTCTAGCAAGATCCTCTGTGTGCAAATGGTCGGATCGATCCCCTTCAAGTCCTTGATAGCGTACCCAATCGCGCCTCTGTGAGCTCTCAACTTCTCCAAGAGCTTGGCACAAAGTCTGCTCCTTCGTCATCAGAGATTTGCTCATTGTTCAGTTGTTCTTCTTTGTTTTGACTCATGGTGCCTATTTCTAGATCTGCCTCTCTGTTGTCGGGTTGTACGGTCTGTATGGATCTTGTACGGGCCGTACGCAGAGGTGACATATGTGGTGGTGCTGGAACAACTGTGGTGGAAGTCTACCCTTTGCTTCTGAGATTGTAGTGGTTCTTGGGCTGTGGACCTTCCAGTATGTTCCTGAAAAGATGAAAAAGAAAAATTAAAATTAAAATCTAGAATTAAGCAAAAATAAGAAAAAGTCTAGAAATTTTAATTGCCGTCCCCGGCAACGGCGCCAAAAACTTGTTCGCACACAGGTGTACTCCTAAGTTTCAGTACAGCAAGCTGTACCTTTTAAAACTCGAGTCTACCTCTGGTCAAAACTGCAAGTGCACAGTCCTACCGTTGGTATTGTCGGGTATCGTATCCACAGGGACGGAATAAAACGGTCGGACTCTACTTAAATATACTAAAATTCTAGGAGTGAAGAAGAGTTGGTTTGTTGGTTGTTTCTAACAATTCTACTGATCAATAACAAAATTTAAAACAATTAAAAGTAGATTAAAAGTTGTTTTTCAAATTATAAAAAAGGGTTTCCAGAGTTTCAGACTTCGTATCTGCTGGCCCCAGGATATACGGCCCGTATAGAATCCTATACGGTCCGTATAGGCCCCCGAGTGAATACTACAGCTACTGTTTCTGTGTTGGTGCTTTCGTCTAGGGTTTCCATCGACCAGATCTAAGTTCCTCACCTCAGGTGTCGTAATTTTGGCTTAGAACCCGATTTACCGGACTCAACTACTCCCCTCTTAGATGCGTTAACCCTCAACTTTCGTAATTTTGGACTAAGTTATCTAAGTCACTTGTTGGTTTACTAAAGGTATCCAAGGACTTTCGCCTCGAGGAAAGTTTCCTTTTCAATACTCCTTGATCCGAAGACCTACCTCATATACTTGGTTCAGTTGGATTGAATATCATAGACTTGGCTCCTAACAATTAGACGTGCGCATTCATCTAACGAGATTACTAATCAAACTCAAGCAAGCAAAAACCAAGCAATTAAAATACTACACAACAAGATAAAAACTAAGCATTCAACACAAATTCAAGTAGCATACAAGTAAAAGCAAACGTCAACTACATCTTAAAAGAACTTGGAGGGAGCTGTCCAAACTGTTTTTGACCAGATTTTTCCCTCATAAAAGAACTGCCAAGGTTAGAACCCAACTGACCAGTTTCAAACAAAGGTCTGATGAACTCTTGAATGAAGCCTGAGAAAGGTTTAGGAAATTGCAATACTCTTGTCTATATCACGGTATTCCCGATTGGCTACTCATTCAATTTTTTTATGCTGGTTTGATTGATAGTTCTCGTATTTCTGTTGATGCAGTTGCAGGTGGAGCTCTCCTAAACCGAGAGACTACCGATGCGATAAACTTGATTGATAGCATAGCGACCAACCAACAGTGGTCAAGGCTGAGAAAGCACTCGCGCAATTGGAGGTGGCCGGCTTGAAGTCGATCAGATCACTGCTCTCACCGCCAAGTTGGCTTTGTAGAAGGCTTTCGACAAGATGAGTGTCAAAGCACTTGGCGATCAACAGCCAAAATCTTGTGTTATGTATGGGGACGAGGGGCACTTGTATGAGCATTGTCCTCACGTGCAAAGGGATGAGGAACCTGAACAAGTCAACTCTCTCAACAATGAGTCATCCTACTTTCCGAAACCTCCCTTCAACCAGTCCTTGGAATAGGACCAGAATGATCAACAGGCTTGGAGGTGGAAGAACGGGAACCCCGCATCGTTCAACAACAATCCTTCCAGCAGGAACAACAACAATCGCAACTTCTACAACAATGCCGCATTCAACAACTCGAACAACCGCGCACCATACTCTGGACCATCTAAGCCCTATGTTGCTCCCGTGGTGAGTGACTTCATGCATGAGCAGGGGAAGATGAATCAAATGATTTTCGAGCATATGCAGCAGATCAGTTCTTAATTGGCGGGTTTGGCCGCTCAAAACAGATAAAATGAATCTCACACTAACCTTGGGCAAGCACAACCTGGGAGGTTACCAAGTCAACCAGAGATCAACCCCAGGGGAGAAGCTAAAGCTGTTACATTGCGAAGTGGGACACAATACGAAGGACCAGTCATGCCTGTTGAGCCAGAAGCTGAGGGTATGGTCCGTATAGATCCTATACGGCCCGTACAAGTTGAACAATCTGTGATTTCTGAGCAGCCAGAGCCTGTTCAATCTGAAGTTATTTCTGAGAAAACAGACCATACGGTCCGTACAGAATCCGTACGGCCCGTATAGAGGGAAGCTGACAAGCAGAAGAAGAAGGTGACCGAGAAACCATCGCCCTACAGGCCACCTGTTCCATTCCCATAGAGGCTAGCTGAAACCCGACTCAATGAACAGTTCTCTAAGTTTGTTGAGGTTATCAAGCAATTGCACATTACCATTCCATTCACCGATGCCTTAACTCAAATGCCAACCTACGCTAAGTTTCTCAAGGATATCTTATCTAACAAGCGAAGCTTGGGGGGCATGAGACTGTGAAATTGATCGAACAATGTAGTGCTATCTTGAGAAGCGAACTTCCACCCAAATTGGAAGATCCGGGTAAATTCTCCATTCCTTGCACAATTGGGAAAGCCACTATTCGATGAGCTCTATGTGATTTGGGGGCTAGTGTGAGTCTCATGCCACGCACTATCTTGGACCGCTTGGGTGTAGAAGAGCTTAAACCTACGAGAATGACCACTCGGCATAGTGGAAGATGTACCGGTCAAGGTTGGTAAGTTCTATGTGCCCGGTGATTTTGTTGTGATAGAAATTGAGGAAGACAAAGAGGTCCCAATCATTTTAGGACGGCTGTTCTTGAGAACCGCTGGAGTGCTAATTGATGTGAAAAACGGGACCTTGACTTTGAACATTGGAGATGAGAAGGTTCACTTTCATATTGACCGAGCAATGAAGTACCCCGCTCAAGCAGAAGCATGTTTCATGGTTGATGTGATTGAGGAATTGGTGGAAGAGAATTTCTTGGAGCAAGTGAACAACTCGCCAAGGTATCACTTTGACCTTCTATCTGATTTGCAGGTTGAAACAAGCGAGTTCGAATCAATTTATGCAGTAGACACAGCATCTGTCTATTCAGACGACTCTCCATACGGACCGTATACAGACCATACGGACTGTATATCAAGTGAATTGCAACCAGAGAAGTTGGAGATTGAGAATGAATCAGAAGCTCAAACTAAAGCTGAGGCATACGGTCCGCACAAGACCCATACGGACCGTACAACTGCCCAGACAGAGCAGATCACTCCTGAACTGAAACCTCTCCTGGCTAATCTCAAATATGAATTCCTTGATTCTGAAAAGACATGCCCTGTTATTGTTAATGCAGGATTGACCCCTGATAAAACCGCCAAGCTCGTGGAGAAGTTGAGAGCTCACAGAGCTACAATTGGATATTCTATCAAAGACTTGAAGGGGATCGATCCGACCATTTGCACACACCAGATCTTGCTAGAGGATGATCATAAGCCTTCAGTTGAACACCAAAGACGACTCAACTCGAATCTGAAAGAGACAGTAAAGAAAGAAATTTTAAAACTTCTTGAAGCAGGTATTATCTACTCGATTTCCGACAGCAAATGAATGAGTCCCGTCCATGTGGTTCCCAAGAAAGGGGGGGCAACAGTGGTGAAGAATGAGAAAGGTGAGATGGTACAAACACGCGTTGTGACCGGTTGGAGGATGTGTATTGACTACCGGAAGCTCAACACCGCTACACGCAAGGATCACTTTCCATTACCATTTGTTGATCAACTCCTTGAAAGGCTTGCAAATCACTCTTATTTTTGTTATCTTGATGGTTATTCAGGTTTCTTTCAAATACCCATTCACCCGCAGGACCAAGAAAAGACCACTTTTACATGCCCATATGGTACCTATACATACCGTAGGATGCCCTTTTATCTTTGTAATGCACCTGCGACATTTCAAAGAGCCATGATGGCCATCTTTTTTTATTTTATGGAGAAAGAAGTTGAGATTTTTATGGATGATTTTTCTGTTTATGGTACTTGTTTTGATTCTTGTTTGGCTAACTTGTGTAAGATTTTGCAGAGATGTGAAGAGGTGAATTTGATCCTCAATTGGGAAAAATTCCATTTCATGGTCCAAGAAGGTGTTGTTTTCGGACATGTTGTCACCTCAAGAGGGATTGAGGTTGACAAGGCTAAGATTGAGGTGATTGAGAAACTCGAGATCCCTACAAATGTCAAAGGGGTTCGAAGTTTTCTTGGAAATGCACGTTTTTATCGCCGCTTCATCAAGGACTTCTCTAAAATCGCAAAACCACTGACCAATCTACTTATCAAAGATTCTGATTTTGTTTTCACTGATGATTGTGTTAAGTCTTTTTGCAGTTTGAAAGAAGCTCTTATTTCTGCACCTATCTTGCAGCCACCCGATTGGTCGTTGCCTTTTGAGTTGATGTGCGACGCCAGCGACTATGCAGTTGGGGCAGTTCTTGGGCAAAGGAAGGACAAAAAGCCATGTGCTATTTACTATGCTAGCAAGGTGCTAGATCCGGCCCAAATGAACTACACTACCACCGAGAAGGAGCTTCTCGCAATTGTGTTTTCTTTCGACAAGTTTAGATCGTATTTGGTTGGCTCAAAGATAGTGGTTTACATGGACCATACCGCATTAAGGTACCTTTTGAGTAAGAAAGATGCAAAACCGAGACTAATTAGATGGATTCTTCTTTTGCAGGAGTTTGATCTTGAAATTAGAGACAAGAAAGGAGTCGAGAACTCTGTGGCGGACCACCTATCCCGGCTTCATTGGGAGGAGGATACCATGGTTAAATTGCCAATCAATGACTCATTTCTTGATGGACAACTCCTCACAATCAGTTCTGAACTGGAGGACATCCGTACGGCCTGTACACAAGTTCATACAGTCTGTGAGATCCAGCATACGGACCGTACACAAGGCCATACGGACCGTATAAGCACCACTCAGCTGCAGCAGCAAGTTCCATGGTATGCCGATATTGCAAACTATCTGGTTTCTGGAGTATTGCCTGCCACAGTGTCCTTCCAGCAGAAGAAGAAACTCAAATCTGATGCCAAATACTACTTTTGGGATGAGCCCTACCTCTTCAAAGTTGGAATTGATGACATATTTCGACGATGTGTACCATATGAAGAGACGGGTTCCATTCTTGTATATTGCCACTCATCCG
The DNA here is from genome assembly GCA_024447775.1 of Carex cristatella. Classification (NCBI taxonomy): domain Eukaryota; kingdom Viridiplantae; phylum Streptophyta; class Magnoliopsida; order Poales; family Cyperaceae; genus Carex; species Carex cristatella. The sequence continues at coordinate 3,121,882 of JAJHPF010000006.1, forward strand.
CTGACGGAGGACACTCCTCGTTCTCAAAAACCACTGCCAAGGTATTACAATCTGGTTTCTATTGGCCCTCTCTTTTCAAAGATACACGATCTTTTGTTTTAGCTTGTGACTGGTGCCAAACAACTGGAAACATGACGCGAAGAAGCGAGATGCCTCTCAACTTTATCCTTGAGGTAGAGATTTTTGACGTTTGGGGCATAGATTTCATGGGTCCATTCCCGTCCTCTCGTGGGAATGAATATATTTTGGTGGCAGTCGACTATGTATCGAAGTGGGTTGAAGCAATGGCATGCCGCAAAGCTGACTCGAATGCGGTGAAGAAGTTTTTCAATGAGATCATTTTTCCTCGTTTTGGTGTGCCTCGAGCTGTCATTAGTGACGGAGGCAAGCACTTCATAAACCGATAATTCAACAATCTCTTGAGTCGACATGGGGTGACACACAAGGTATCTACTTCTTGTCACCCTCAAACTAATGGCCAAGCTGAGATTTCTAACAGAGAAATCAAGTCGATCTTGGAGAAGACCGTGGCAAGGATAAGGAAGGATTGGGCTTTCAAGTTGCATGATGCACTCTGGGCTAACCGCACCGCCTTCAAGACACCAATTGGGATGAGTCCCTACAAGATGGTGTATGGCAAGCCGTGCCACCTTCCAGTTGAAATTGAGCACAAGGCATTCTGGGCCACAAAAGCAATCAACATGGACTTGCTTGCAGCTGGAGAGAAGCGCATCCTTGACTTGCATGAGTTGGAGGAAATGTGTTTGCACGCTTATGAGAATGCCGGGTTTTACAAGAAGAAAACGAAGCGAATGCATGACAGACGCATTATACTTTTAAGAGTTTAAAGAAGGAGATCTTGTACTTTTGTTTAATTCTAGATTGAGAATTTTTTCAGGTAAACTCAAGTCAAGATGGTCCGGCCCGTTTCAAATGATGAAGGTGTACCATTTTGGTGCAGTTGATATCTGGAATAAAGAGAGTGGGGCCTTTAAGGTCAATGGTCAGCGTCTCAAGTATTACATTGCTGACCACCCGCTGAACGAGCGGTGCACTCAGTTTCTTTCTGATCCCGCTCCAGCAGAAACGTAGAGAAAGGTGGTCGAGCTCAAGACCTAAAACGACTGCTTCTTAGGAGGCAACCCAATCACTTTTTAATTTTGCTTTTTTAGTAAAAAAAAACACATTATTTACTTTGCATATTTAGGTTTTTTTTTTTGTTAATCTAAGTTTTTCAATTTTCATTTTATATTTTTGTTTTGATTAGATAAGAGGAATAAAGGTTTTTGGAGGTCGTACGGTTCGCACACATTTGAATACGGTCCGCACACATTGCCATACGGACCGTACAAAAACTAACAGGCATGATTTGAAGGGTCACGTCCCTTCAGTCACCCTCTCCTTTTTACAAGACCCCACTGACCCCTCTACCGACTACTGATCAGATTTGTTTCCACTACCCCAGCTTTTATCTTACTTTTACGTCTTGAAGCATTGAGGACAATGCTCAGACTAAGTTTGGGGGGGTGATAGTTGTTTGCAAGTAGTTTGTTTGCATGTTTGTTTTTGTTTTATGTGTTTTGTAGATAAATTTGTGTGATTTCGAGAATTAGGGACCAATTTAAAAATTTTTAGTCATGTTTTGGATGAATTTGTGAAAATTGGAAATAACCCCATGTTTGATTAAGATAACCTAGTAGGATAGATTGTTTTGGGACTTTATTCGAACTGAAAAATTGAATTGAACTAAGAAAAGCATTTTGAAACTGAACTGTGCCTTTTTAAATAGGGAAATGAGATTTGAAAACAAAAATAAAGATTGGGATATTCACTGGTATGAATGAATACCTTTGAATGTGTGTAATCATGGCATCTTAGCAAAAACAGATGAAAAATGGATAAAATTAAAATTTTTGAAAGAAAATAGGACTTCGCTTACCTATGTTACGGCGTCATGAAGTACTTATAGTAATGAGTCTTTGACACTCTGCTCTGCTAGTTCACCCGATAAAGTGGCCGAGTTTACATCAAAAGTGTGAGCTCGTGTCATGGAAAGATCGAACCAAGAGCACGCAAAATGCGCTTTTGAATTAAATCGGTTAGATATGGTTCACCACTTATAACTAGCCGAATTTGTACTAAGGATAAAAAATAAAAGTGTCACAAAAAGCAACAATCAAAAATAAATTTTGCATGATACCAACACACGAGGTCTACAACTTTCTGATCTAAGGTTGTTCCAAGCTTGGGGGGGACTCAAAGGAAAACAAATCACCACAAATGAGGGCATGGGTTTAGTAGAAAAATGAGCTATTGATACGTTTGGTTGTTTAGTTTTTATGAATAACAATGCATTCTTGAATATGAGGTTTAATTGATTGAATTGTGGGGTGAATTAAAATTGACCAAAAGAAAACCAATTCACTATCCAAAATGACTCTTATAGGTTTCTAATGAACGCAAGATCATGCAATTTTTTCTCTTAGTAGTTTAACTTGCATTTAGGTAAGTCCAAGAACCAGAACCACACCTAAGTTAGAATTTTTGCTTGAGGACAAGCAAAGTTCAAGCTTGGGGGAATTTGATACCTCCTTATTTTGCCTAAATTACGACCCCGATTTATACCAAACCTGTGCTTTAAAGCCTACAAATATGAACCTTTTTACTTAATTATCATTAGAATGTGGTACTGCTATGTTTTGTTTGTTGTTTTGCAGGAAACGGATGAAATTCCTCTCCATATGGTCCGTATAGGTTCCCATACGACCCGTACAAGATAACCTAACCTCACAGAAGGTTCTATGTCAGAGGCAACAATTCTCCAAGGCAAAGCATAGGTATACGGTCCGTATAGGATTCTGTACGGACCGTACAAGCAATTACGGAAATCCAGACTAGATTTGGAAACAGACACAGTTGGGGAACCCGAAAAGGCACCTTTTTAATTAGAGATTTTTGGCATTAAAAGGAGTATCCTAAGACATAAAATAACCATCTTTCATCTCTTGAATACTTGGTTACTTGGAGAGAAAGACACAACTTGGAGAAGAAGAGGAGGAGGAGAAACTCAATTTCGACGCCGATTCTTCTGATTTTTCACTGTTTTGTCATGAACTCCTTTATCTCTTGTGTTTTCTGTGATTGTTTTAATATGATTGGCTAATCTTATAGTTTCTAGGGTTAAGATGTAGTTTCTAATTTAGTTTTGCTAGCATGTTACTTGGATTATGTGTTGAATATTGTGTTTTTACTTTGTTGAGTAGTATTTCGATTGCTTTGTTTATGCTTGCTTGAATTTGATTAGTCATCCCGTTTGATGAATGCGCACGTCTAATTGTTAGGAGCCAAGTCTATGATATTCAATCCAACCGAACCAAGTACATGAGATAGGTTTACGGACCAAGGAGTGCCGAAAGCCGAAACTTTCCTTGAGGCGAAAGTCCTTGGATACCTTTAGTAAACCAACAAGTGACTTAGGTAAATTAGGCCAAAAAACAAAATTTGAGGGTTAACGCATCTAAGAGGGGAGTAGTTGAGTCCGGTAATCGGGTTTTAAGCCAAAATTGTGACAGCTGAGGTAAGGAACTTAGATCTGGTCGATGGAAACCCTAAACATTAGTATCAACACAGAAACAGTAACTGCAGCATTAACTCGGTGGTCCATACGGACCGTATAGGGTTCTATACGGGCCGTATACCTCGGGGCTAAACGAAATGAAATCTGAAACTTGGAAACCCTTTTCATTAACTGAAAACAAACTTTAAACTTCCTTTTTACTATTTTAATCATTGTTTTTTCATCAGTAGAGATTTAGAACAAACCACCAAATCAACATTTTTCTCACTTCTAGAATTCTTAGTAAACTTAAGTAGAGTCTGGTTCTTTTCTTACCGTTCATGTGGATACGATACCCGACTATACCAACGGTAGTACTGTGCACTTGCAGTCTTGACCAGAGGTAGACTCGAGTTTTAAAAGGTACAGTTCGCTGTACTGAAACTTAGGAGTACACCTGTGTGCGAACAACACATCGAAGAAGAAGACCTTGAAGATAATGAACGAGGGGGTGGAAGCAACATAAGAGTACTCTCGTGACGGAATTCATGACGAAAGGGAGGAGTCCGGTCGGGTACTACCCAAATGTGACCCAAGAGATTTGGGACAAGTTCGTTGCTATGAAGCAAACACCCGAGTTCGAGGTAACTAAATTTATAAAGTTTGAACTATTTTTTTCTCGATCGGTTGTTATATTTGAACTAACAGTTTGATTTGCTTTTATTCTTGAAGAAAAAAGGGAAAGAAGCAGGAGGACTGTTTCCATGAACAAGTACCCGCATCAATAATTCGATCCGTTTCTTGTTACTAACTCAAATTATAATTGTAGTATAACTGGAGCCAAAAAGCATTCTCAATCGACCAAATCAACCAAGTGAGATAGATGTGAGCAAGATGGTTTATTTCGGAATTTTGTAAAGAGCAATATGAATTTGTATAAATTAATTAGTGTAATTATCAATTTTAATTGTTATATTATGTTTTGGAGATCTGTTTTTGGGAAAAAAAAATTCTGATTATATATAATTAAATGACTATAAAAAGTGGAGGCTAGCCAAAAAGAAAAAAAAAACCTACACGGATATTTAAATAAAATCCATGTAGAAAGAGGTAACAATAAAAATTATCCTAACAATAAAAATTAACCTAGCTACACGGATATTTAATGTAATATTAGTGTATGATGACTATTTCTACACGGTTTTATTTAATATCCGTGTAGGAATAATAATCCTACACGGATATTACTTTAAAAATCGGTGTAGGAAGAGATAACAATAAAAAATTATTCTAGTTATACGGATTTTTAAAGTAATATCAGTGTATGATTACTATTTCTACACGGATATTACCTTAAATATCCGTGTAGCTAGGTTATGAGAGCTACACGGATATTTAGTTAATATCCGTGTAGGAAGTCTATTCCTACACGGATATTTATTAAAAACCCGTGTAGCTCTCCTGCGGTGAGTGCATTTTTGGAGGTTTTCCACATGGTTCTTTATTAATAATCCATGTAAGACTAGTGTAATCGTACATGGATAATTATCCATATGTAAATGGTGGATATTCCTACACTCCATCAATACACGTTTCAAAATCCGTATGGTTCCTTCAGTTAAAGTCCGTGTACAAACTGTATTTTTGTAGTAGTGGGAGAATATTTTGTTTAAGCAATGCTTGAACTTAAGTCAAATAAAAAGAAGATTACAGCATCAAACATGCATGAATTATAGCATTCTAAGTGCGGGAAATATTTGGCAAATGGATTAGTAATCCAGTAGTGGTTGTGACTAGCTTTTCAATCAAAGTAACCGAGACACCTTTTATAGATATATTGTAGCTGTATCTATACAAAATTTGTCCAACTCGACTAGAAATTAAGTGTTTCAGAAAATTAATTTCTTTCGCAGAGTGCATAACAACATGGGTAAACTTAAACTAACTTGCCAATTTTGAATCAAATTGGGGATTTCCTTTGGAGGGTATCGGGAAGTGCCAAGCGCATCGATCTCCAACATGAGTGGAGTGCCAAGCGCATCGATCTCCAAATCGCCGCTGGTTGAGGGAACTTTCGCCACTAACATCTACTTCTCTACAGCTGCCGCTAACACCTACTTTCTGCATCATCATCTTAAAATTGGATGCTTGTGCAAGTTAACAAGTAGGATGCTTATATGCTCAATCAAATGATAACACATTAATGAGTATGGTTAAAATTACATTATTGTGTCCCAATTATATCTCACATTTTTATTTTCGTTTTCATTGTTCAAATAGTTAATCCACATCAACATATTATCAATATTAAAATGTGTTTAGAGATCAAATTTTATATATTTAATTTTTCTTTTTTAAGATAGTTATAAAATCACTGCTTTTGAATAGTCTAGAAACCGTGATTTTGTATCTATCTAAAAAATAATAAAAAATTCTATCTGTAAGCGTATTTTAATATGGAGATCATCTTGAACAATTCGAATCAAACTGGTGAGCTTTCAAACCACAGATAATGATAATGATAAGAGGTATGCATGGTTGGGGCAATGGTTACGATGCATTTTAATGGAGCTCCCCTAATTTGTACGATTATTCGTTCGAAGAGACTGATTTCAGACAGATCAATTGAAATGGTTTGCAGTATATAGTCATATGGAATTTAATAGTGTATAATTGAAGCAGTGCTGCGAAAGCTTATTGTACTTGGTGTATAATTCTTGCAAGTATTGCATGCAGCGAACTCTCCTTGAATTTAATAGTTTTATTTTGGTACTTCATCACCTATACAATCTTAAACAATATTTTCAGAATTATCTCCGAAATTAGTAATATCTTTCCTTTTAATTCGAATATTAGGGAAGTAGAAATAATAAGATAAATTTTCATTATTTGGGCATATATTGCTTGCACTATATAGCCATATATATGGAAACATCAACTAAGTCATAAAACAATGATGATTTTCTTTCAAAAACATAGATTCCTTTACCTAAAAATTTAAACCACAAGATTCCCAATTGGTGGGGCCGACACTTAATTTAATTTAAGACAACTAAGACTAAACTATCCAAAGACTGAACTAGTCCATGCTATTTTTAAAAATCAAGCATCCATAATTTCGTGAATTTAATTTAATTTGATTTTTATACGATAAATAAAATGGGCCGCTAACATCTTCTTGCAAGTTTAGCACGGAGAGATCAACATAATTTCAGCCACAAAAGATCATATGATGAAGGTTGTGTGCATAAAACCATGTGCGGTGACGTCACGCGGGCAAATGTTAATTATAAAACATTTGGCAGGTGGACAGTTTCAATCCTCTATTCTCTTTTTTAAGAACAGATAAATATATATATATATATATATATATATATAGGACGTGGCTACGGTGCTATGCGTTGCACGGATGACCTCCGTGCAACGGCTCAAAATTTGAGTTTTCAAAATCCTAACAGTCGATCCGAACCGTTTAACATGTAATCTATACTAAAATGTACTTGAAAACAAAATTTTACATTTTTTTGAATTTTTTTACTATTTATTAAGTATTTTACAAAACTGCTGTTTTTCAGTGATCCAGAATTACTGAAAAACAGCAGTTTTGTAAAATACTTAATAAATAGTAAAAAAATTCCAAAAAATGCAAAATTTGGTCTCCAAGCACATTTCAATATGTAGAACACATCTAACAGTTTGGATCGACCGTTAGAAATTTGAAAATTCAAATTTTGAGCCGTTGCATGGAGGCCCTCTATGCTACGCGTAGCATATTAGCAATTTCCTATATATATATATATATATATGTATGTATGTATGATGTCCATAGAAGACTTTGTTTATATATATATATTTCAAACGCAGATAAATTTCTACATAAGCATCCCAAGATCCAGTGCCATGGCTAATAAGATCCGTTTCTCTGGCACTATATCATACGACAACATGAACTCTGGTGATCGGACGAATGATACAAGAAAGAGCACTAGAGGCCGTCACATGATTTTGGCAAAAGATTTACAACTAAACCCTCCTGATGTCCGTCGAGGTTCAGGTCGTCAAGAATACGTACACAAGTTCTGGAGGCGCGTTAACCGTCCTGATTGGTTAAGGTAATTAATGCCCCTTTTGTTGAGGATTGCTTATTTAGACAGATATAGGCAAGAATATATTTTTTCGTGCAGTTAACAGGTAAGGATAAGAAAATAATAATGTTAATTTAATGGGTAAGAGTAGAGTATGGATCAATGATCCGGCCTATCAATAATAGAATACTATGATAAAAAGTGACTATATATGAGGGTATACCAACAGAAAAGTGTTTTTTTCTAATAGCGGTAGGAGTATCCACAATGGTATACCGACAGTATCCCTCACGAATATTGTACCATTTTTGAAATTAAGCTTTGAGTCATTGACTAAAATCCGCGAGGGTATGCCGACAGTATGTCAAATGGCCTTTTAATGAAACATATATATCATTAAAATATATAAATAAGTAAAATACTGAAAACTATAGTATAATTTTTAATTAAAAAATCGTAATACTTTTTTGAGTTAAATTATGTAAGCTATGAATTTACGGATAAAAACATACTAAATTCACAAAGTTTTAACGCAAAAATGTAAAGTTGACTAGATTCAACATAAAAAATCATCTTTTGAATGATATGCACAAGATATTCTTTAATTTCATACATTGTTGGCCCTTGTCTGAATTCAGCTAAAGAAAAGAGAAATTATCATTACAACTTAAAAGTTTGATTTTGTGTTTCCTAATGATAAGTTCCACGGAGCTAGTAGCGGAGCTAGTGGAGGACACGGAGAATAAACCGATGGAAATAACGGGGAAAGTAGAGTGGAAAGATCTTTTGAAGGAGACCAACTATGCTGCATATCTCATTTTCAAAACAATGGAGAACGCAACAGGTCTCGACAATTTTCTGGAGGCATCAATTAAATCTTCGAGCATCAAGCTCGAAAGGAAGATGATTGTATGCATAAATCAAACAAATGTAAGATCTCACGATAGATCCATTGGATTGCCCGAACTGAGGGAGCCGGGGGATGCAAATGGATGGATGGAGGTGAAGCTGGGGATATTTTACCGCGACATTGGTCAGTCTGAGGAGGAGGTGATAAACTTGAAGGATTCCAGTAAGGACAAAAAGAAAGGGCTCATCGTTGCAGGTATTGAATTACGTCCAATTTAAACCGCCAAGCATGTGGCAGTAGGGACTGCAAAAAAAACCAATTGTTTCGTCCTTTGTTGTTTTGTTGTTTAGATGTTTCTTGTGTACACCGTTTATTATTTTGATGTTAAATTATGTAAGCTTTTGTTGTTTGTTATTAAACTATGAATTAGTTTGTTGTTCCAATAATAAAATTATATTGTTGTGTGTTGTTAAATTATGAATTATTTGTTCTTCCATTAGAAAAATCACACTATGAATTGTTTTGTTATCTTGTGTGATGTCTATTTGATGTGGATGAATATGGATGGACCAACGAGTATGGGCAGGCCAGGCAAGCTCATGGACAAGGGAAGGCAGGCATGGGCTTGAGGTAAAAGCCCATAGACGGGTCGAGTATAGATTTTCAAACCTGTCAAATTGGTCCAAGTACGTAGGTGGACCATTAACTTTTAACAGACAGGTTAAGCATGATCTTAGCAAAATACCTGTGGGCCTGACCCATTACCATCCCTATGTGGCAGCGATATAAAAATTTCTCTGTTGCTTTTTTATATACATTCTATCAGAAGAGGACCCATTAGCTAATCAGATACTATATAAAAAATAATCAACGTCATAATTTAGCTACCATTTATTTTGAGTATGTAAATTACAGAATTAATATACTATGTTAGTCTGGTAGCTAGCAAGATTTCATTTGCAATTTGTTATTCTTAAATTGATTAGTTAGATAGGAAGTGAAGCTAACAATTTATATGCAAGTTGGTAATCATTAATAAGGCCTCATATATCATATTTCATATTTCATATTTGATTTATAGATAGATATTAAATAAAAATGCCTCTTAAATTCTAAACCATAACTCATAAGAAAAAGAGAAGTTACTTTTCCAGCTGGCTTTCTTTCCTCTTTTGTTTCTTCAATTCTCCTCCAGCCATAGCAATTGTTTCAATTTTCAGGGAAAATAGAATCAAACCCGTTTTTCTTATTAAATTTTAAAATTCAAGAGGGAGTAGTTGTCCCCGCCCGGACCAACGTGGTCCGTCCCTGCATCCTATATTTAATTTGGTTTCATTCATATTTGTATCCTGTTGTAAAAATTAATTACTATGTTGTTTCTATGTTCACATTATTTTCAAACATTTTGATTAGTTGCTGATATATAAATAATTATGTATTGTATATTGTTAAGTTTTATTCTTAATTTTTCTATGTTCTACTATTGTAAAGATTTCTTTTATTATTATTATTGTAAATTATGATATATTTTGTTGATAATCTTGGGAATCTGCTACTTAATTAAAAAAAGTTTTTTTTTTTTCTTCGGAAGGATGCACTTTTTAATTAGCTATTTTTAATTAATTGAGTTAGATATAAAAGAGAATGTGTTATTGGACAAAATGTATTTAAACAGAAATTTTTCTTTGGCATTAAATATTTCAATAGGTGCTCCTGATCACTCGTCGTGAACTTTTCCCTTCACCATCTTCTCTCTGGGTTATATTATTTTACATAATTAAATAATAATAAACTAGAATCTAATAGGACCCGAATTTTTTCAATAATAATTAAAGTTTGAGAAATTCAACACCCCCTATAAAATAGATACATAAAATATAAGACTAATTTAAGACTTGTACACAAATAGATACATAAAATATATGCATAATATCTCATATTCAATACAATGACTAAGAATGGTTGGATTTGTTAAATGGATGGTTGAGATCGTCTCCGGACAGATACACCATTCAGTCTCCTAATTTTCAGTATTGCAAGTATTGCATGCAGCGAACTCTCCTTGAATTTAATAGTTTTATTTTGGTACTTTCTCACCTATGCAATCTTAAACAATGTTTTCAGAATTATCTCCCAAATCAGTAATATCTTTCCTTTTAATTCAAGAGTAGAATTAGGGTGCTCCTAGGAGTACCAAGGCTTTTGTACTCTTAAGTCTAAAATTTATCGGATTAACTTCGAACAAAACGAATCCAAACAGTTGAAACCATTCTATTTTACGAGTGATGTGTCTACATGTGAAAATTTTAAAGTTTCGAATTAATTTAGTATAAAGTAAAGTGGTCAAAATTAGAAGGTTTCTAAACTAATTTGAATGCATTCTTTTTTAGAAGCCTTTTGACCGTTTGACTTTGTACTAAATAAATCCGAAACTTTTAAATTTTCACATGTAGGCACATCACTTGTATGTTAGAAGGATTTCAATAGTTTGGATTCATCGTTCGAAGTTAATCTAATATATTTTAGAGTTAAGAGTACAAAAGAACTTGGTACTCTTAGGAGCACCCTAGTTCTACTCTTAATTCAAATATTAGGGAAGTAAGTATAGTAAGACAAATTTTCATTATTTGGGCAAATATTGCTTGTAGTATATGAAACATCAATTAAGTAATAAAACAATTATTATTTTTTCTTTCAAAAAAATTAAATACTTATTTCCAAAACTTTGATTCCTTTACCTAAAAATATAAACCACAAGATTCCCAATTGGTGGGGCCGACACTTTACACTAATTTAAGCCGACGTACTAAGACTCAACTATCCAAAGACTGAACTAGTCCATGCTATTTTTAAAAATCAAGCATCCATAATTTCATGAATTTAATTTAATTTGATTTTTATACGATAAATAAAATGGGTCGCTAACATTTTCTTGCAAGTTTAGCACGGAGAGATCAACTTAATTCAGCCACAAAAGATCTTATGATGAAGGTTGTATGCATAAAACCATTTGCGGTGAGGTCACGCGCGCAAAGATTAATTATAAAACATTTGGCAGGTGGACAGTTTCATTCCTCTATTCTCTTCTTTAAGAAGATAGAAAAAAATATATATATATTTCACCTGAAGGTTCTTATCCCAAGTTCCTATATATATAAGCATATCGACTTCTCTTCTTTCTGTTAGCATATACAAATTATCCAGTGCCATGGCTAATGAGATCCGTTTCTCTGGCACCATTTCATTTGACATCCTGAACTCTGGTGATCGGACGAATAATACTAGACAGAGCATTGGAGGCCGATACATGATTTCTGCAAGTGATTTAAAACTAAAGCCTTCTCGTCCTCAACCTCTTGGTTCACAACACGATTTATGGAAGGTCGGTAGACATGGAAATCAGTCAAGGTAATTAATGCCCCTTTGGTTGAGGATTGCTTATTTAGACAGATATAGGCAAGAATATATTTTTTTCTTGCAGTTAAAGGATAAGAAAATAATAATATTAACTTAATGGGTAAGAGTACGGGTCAATGATCCAGCCTATCAATAATAGAATACTATGGTAAAAAGTGACTATACGTGAGGGTATACCAACCGAAAAGTGATTTTTCTATTAGCGACGGGAGTATCCACGAGGGTATGCCGACAGTATCCCTCGCGAATATTGTACCATTCTTGAAATTAAGCTTGAGTCATTGATTAAAATCCGCGAGGGTATGCCGACAGTATGTCAAATGGCCTTTTAATAAAACATATATAAATAAGTAAAATACTGAAAACTATAGTATAATTTTAATAAAAAAATCGTAATACTTTTTTGGGTTAAGTTATGTAAGCTATGAATTTACGGATAAAAACATACTAAATTCACAAAGTTTTAACGTAAACAAGTAAAGTACACTAGATTCAATAATATGCACAAGATATTTTTTAATTTCATACATTGTTAGCCCTTGTCTGAATTCGTCTAAGAAAAGGGAAATTATCATTATAACTTAAAAAAGTTTGATTTTGTGTTTCCTAATGATAAGTTTCCCGGAGGTAGCGGAGCTATCAATACCAGAAGCGTACGACAGGGATAGAAAGATGGAAATAATGGGGAACGTACAGTGGAGAGAGCTTTCGCAGGAGACCAACTATGCTGCGTACCTCATTTTCAAAACAATGGAGAACGCAACAGGTCTCGACAATTTACTGGAGGCATCAATTAATTCTACAGGTATCCTGCTCCCAAGGAAGAAGATTGTATGCATAAATCGAACAAATGTAAGACCTCGCGATAGATCCATTGGATCGCCCAAAGAGAGGGAGCCGGTGGATGCATATGGATGGATGGAGATGAAGCTGGGGAAATTTTACTGCGACGTTGGTCATGGTGAGGTGGTGATAATCTTGAAGGATTCCAGTAACGTGAACAAGAAAGGGCTCATCGTCGCGGGTATTGAATTACGTCCAATTTAAACCGCCAAGCATGTGGCAGTAGGGACTGCAAAAAAAACCAATTGTTTCGTCCTTTGTTGTTTTGTTGTTTAGATGTTTCTTGTGTACACCGTTTATTATTTTGATGTTAAATTATGTAAGCTTTTGTTGTTTGCTGTTTGTTGTTTGTTATTAAACTACGAATTAGTTTGTTGTTCCAATAATAAAATTATATTGTTATTTGTTGTTAAATTATGAATTATTTGTTCTTCCATTAGAAAATTCACTCTATGAATTGTTTTATTGTCTTGTGTGATGTCCATTTGATGTGGATGAATATGGAAGGGCTAGCGAGAATGGGCAGGCCAGGCAAGCCCATGGGTAAGGAAAGGCAGGCATGGGCTTGAGATGAAAGCCCATAGGCGGGTTTAGTATAGATTTTCAAAACCTGTCAAATTGGTCCAGGCAAGTGGGCCATTAATTTTTAACAGAGTCAAGTATGGTGATCTTAGCAAAATACTTGTGGGCCTAACCTATTGCCAACCCTATGTGGCAGCGATATAAAAAAATTCACTGTTGTTTTTTTGTATACATTCTATCAGAAGCGGACCCATTAGCTAATCAGATACTATATAAAAAATAATCAACGTCATAATTTAGCTACCATTTATTTGGAGTATGTAAATTACAGAATTAATATACTATGTTAGTCTGGTAGCTAGCAAGATTTCATTTGCAATTTGTTATTCTTAAATTGATTAGTTAGATAGGAAGTGAAGCTAATAATTTATATGCAAGTTGGTAATCATTAATAAGGCCTCATATATCATATTTCATATTTCATATTTGATTTATAGATAGATATTAAATAAAAATGCCTCTTAAATTCCAACCCATAACTCATAAGAAAAAGAGAAGTTACTTTTCCAGCTGGCTTTCTTTCCTCTTTTGTTTCTTCAATTCTCCTCCAGCCATAGCAATTGTTTCAATTTTCAGATGAGGGAAAATAGAATCAAACCCGTTTTTCTTATTAAATTTTAAAATTCAAGAGGGAGTAGTTGTCCCCCGCCCGGACCAACATGGGTCCATCCCTGCATCCTATATTTAATTTGGTTTCATTCATATTTGTATCCTGTTGTAAAAATTAATTACTACGTTGTTTCTATGTTCACATTATTTTCAAACATTTTGATTAGTTGCTGATATATAAATAATTATGTATTGTATATTGTTAAGTTTTATTCTTAATTTTTCTATGTTCTACTATTGTAAAGATTTCTTTTATTATTATTATTGTAAATTATGATATATTTTGTTGATAATCTTGGGAATCTGCTACTTAATTAAAAACAGTTTTTTTTTTCTTCGGAAGGATGCACTTTTTAATTAGCTATTTTTAATTAATTGAGTTAGATATAAAAGAGAATGTGTTATTGGACAAAATATTTCAATAGGTGCTCCTCACTCGTCGTGAACTTTTCCCTTCACCATCTTCTCTCTGGGTTATATTATTTTACATAATTAAATAATAATAGAATCTAATAGGACCCGAATTTTTTCAATAATAATTAAAGTTTGAGAAATTCAACACTGCCTATAATATTTTATTTATTTTTCCCCAACACTACAGATGTATTGAAAAAAAAGGCTAAAAAAGGGAAAGAAATCCTACTTAGACGGGGATTATTTTCCTCTCCAGCTGTCAGTCTTTCAACGAAAATAAATTGCATATGAAAAAAAAATATTCATCCTACTTATTCTTATAATTATGACTGTTGAATATTTGAAAATTTAATTTTGGATTAAATAAGGGAGTTGGGCAATTTTAATCCTATACTTCTTCTTATATATATATTCTATTATTTCAGAAAAAAAAAAGAGAAAAAAATAAAATGTTCAAACGGAAGTGCATTAATTCAAAAAGAAAAATAGTCATAAAATAAACGGAGAGCAATTTTATATTTCTTGTTATTTTAGAATATTTTAGGCCCAAAAAAACATAGCCAACCAACCGCTACACCCTTAAGCGCTGTGGCCTGTGTGCATGTACCTCTTTATTGGAGAGATAGATCTGCTGTTATTCTATGGGAATAACAGGACCCAACTATTTAAATTTTTGTATGTGCGAATCTAAAGAAAAAGTTTTTTTAATATACGAAACTCAATGAAGATCAATCAATGGTTGAAATAGGAATAACAGCAGATTTATTTTCCTTTTCTTGGTGTATTACACACTCAGAAGGCCTTGCCGAACTGCGGCTGGATTTTTTTTGAAAATCTAATTATGATTGTGTAATTAATGACATTTTTGAAAATATTGATGCCTACGGGCTTTGAATTAAAAAAAATAAAAAATCTTAACAAAATTCCAAATATTACTTGTCACGTCCCAATAACACGACGGACAATCCGCCGCGCTCATCTGCGCAAGACGATTCAATTATCATACACAATCAAATATATACATAAATTACCAATGACATAAACAAAAACAAGAGCCACAATACATAAATAAATTTATATTTAATAAACCAATTGAAAACAAACCTGCTACGGTATAAAATATTCAAACGAAATACCATAACAAATTTATTTGAAGTAAATAATTTACTCTGTGGCAAATCCCGCAAATCTTCAAGTTCTACTCTTGTTTCTGAATATCACGCTTTGTACCTGGAACCCACAAAGTGGAATGATGAGAGATTGAAACCTCCCACTGCGATATTCAGTTCCAGTTGAGTTATCTCCATATCCGACCAACTGAAACTAAAATAGCACCGAGCACAGAACAATATAAACCACAACAATAAACTAAAGCCCAAGGAATCTAAGTTACCAACTATAATCCGTCAAGAACCAAAAATATATGTTCAATTTAAGAAATGCTCAAATATCGCAAAAGAAAATCAGCAAGCTAGAGAAACAATTAATAAACTATTAGCATCAAGCATAATGAAATATCAAAAATATGAAATGCTCATGTACAATAAAAGTTCAATCTAATTTAGTTCTGCAATCCTATCGTATAATCATGCTTTATTAGCAAAACAATTGTGTTAAATGCAATACAGTTCATAATTACAAAGGTTAATACCATAGTATGATAGGTAAACCACACGGAGCGGTCCATGCCTTGATCACGCGCTACAGGTGGAAGTGCCTACATGACCTGATTATGCGCTACAGGTGTGGAAGCTCCTACATGATCAACTGAAATTCACAACTGGTTTCTAAGTCATGCGCTACAGGTGGAAGTGCCTACATGCATGACTCTGATTATGTGCTACCTGAATAATGGCGCCTACATGACTGTCAGGGTTCAACCAGACACTACTACGTGGTAGCATCTACAGGACTTCGATCATGCGCTATAGGTAGAAGCGCCTACATGATCGTCAGGTTTAAGTTAAAGACTAAAAAATTCACTACAACAAAGTAGCACCTACAAGACATGATCATGAGTTATCCGGAAATTGGCACCTACATGATCCAACTACATGCTGTCCGGAAATTGGCGCCTATGTGATCAACAAGTTCAGGTTTAATCCTTAAGCATGTGCTACCCAAAATTGGCACCTACATGCTTACAGTCATGCGCTACCCGAAAATAAATGGCGTCTTCATAATCATCATATTTCATAATCATCATATTTCAGAATTGAAGTTCAAGCATGCGCTACAGGTGGAAGCACCTACTTGTTTGAAGGTTAACCACCATACTTACCATTTTGGCCTATAATTTATCAACGATATATGTTACTTTATAAATCACTAAATTCCCACAAATTTCATTTACGACAATCTCAATTTCAAATATTTCATATTCAAATATTTCACTTCAGTCATGCCCCACTTAAATTTCACAACTTTTTCAGGAACAACATAATATTGCCTCATGCGAGTCATGCCATTTCAAACTTGCAACAAAGTATTCAATTATAATTCAATAATCAAGTAAGTACACACACTGGCAAAATCAAACAAGCAAACATACAACAACGCATAACATGTATTTAAAGTTCCTTAAATCCTAGTGTTTCATTTATTTCCCCTTTGATTTTTTTAAAATTGAATATATAAGGCTAATATATTTCACTTCAAGAATATTCATATGAAAATAGTTTTGTTAGTTGATAACACATATCTACTTTTTATTACCATGCAATTACAAGTCCTATAGCCAATACTTTACCTACCCACCGAAACTACTAATAACCAACAAACAAATAACGATTAAAAACATAATTCAAAACCATTTGCTAAACCAACATTATGTTCTATCTTCAAACCCATGTTCAATTCTAGAATATATATGTTCATGCTCCTTATGATTACCCATGCATTCATGCTACGCAATTCAAAAGCACATTCAAGAACTTAATTACAGCTCATTAGCAATCAAGCAAACAAGCAAGCATCAACAACAAGCAATGGAATTGACAAGCAGACAACAACAATAAAATAAGTTAGAAGAATCTGAGAATAACTCGAAACCGTCACCTGTTAATGACAACATGACGTTGCTCGAAGTCAAGTTTGCTACTAGTAATCAAGCTATTTTAATTTTGACATTCAGGAGAAGTTCACCAGCAAGTAATCAAGCAAACTGAGAACTTCCTTCACCTTGTCTTTTTCTTGTCACCACCTGCATAAGGCCGTCGACACACCTTTCTCCATTCATTTCTTCCCTATTTTCTTCATCTTTTTTTTTTAACCATCAATTTCAATTTACTCAAAATTAGTAAAATTCAAGCATGATTCACAATTTGGGTCTACTGGTCACTTATATTTTGCTACAATTTTTCATTATTTCATCACAAGGAAGAATAACTGTAAAATAGATTTTCAAGACGGAAAATAGTAAGTAAGGCAACATGCCCTGTTGGAATTTTATTTAGTCAATAAATTAGTTCCTCAAAAGGAATGATAACCAACTGAATTTCAAGGAGATAGAGTCAAGAATTTACTCACATAATAGAAGAGAGAAGAGAAACAGAGAAGCAAGAATTGTGTTTTATTAATCTTTGCTTAAAATGGTTTACAGATGACAATGAAGTATTTATAGAAGATACAAGTGATGTTAGCTCACAGCCTAACAGCGGCTTAACAAACTATCTATCATTAACTGCCTAACTAACTTTAGTTAACAACCTAACAACATCTTGTTACATCACTAATTGCTGACCGAAACAGTTGGTGCTGTTGTTCCTATTATCACAACATCCTAAATTGTAAAATAATAACACACCAAGGTTTGCAATTAATTAATTCAACAGGTAATAAAATTACAACAATTTCAATTCAATTACCCCAGGTTCAATGACAAATCAACAAGGAACTAAATAAGAATTAGATTCGGCCCTTCTATGCATTCCTCATTTGTTAAAAAGCAAAATAATGTAATTACCGGTTATTTCTTCAATGTACGACGCAGTGAAATCGGTTGGCTCTGAAAAGAGTGACAAGAACTTCGAGTGTCTCTACCTCCGTGTCTCTCGTTGTTGCTTGGTCACCAGAGAAGCTGTCGCCATTCTTTCTTTTCCTCTGTTCTTTGTTGTGAACTTACCGGCATCATCAATTCTCTTCTCTCCGCTATTTTCTCTATTATTTGCCTTTCTTGATTTCTCTCTTATATCTCCGATAATTTCAATGGTGGTCTAAACTTAACGGGGGAGAGAGAGAAAACAAAAGGAATAAAATTTGGTGGCAAAGTGGCACGTGTAGAGAAACTTAGAAATTAATTAGGTGTGTTTTATACTTTTTAAAATTTTATAATAGGAATGAGATGCATGGCTGCCAAATGTCCCTTATTTAATTTTATAACTTAAAGGAAATTCTATTATTTATTATTGTTTTCTTAAATGATTAGTGATTTTTCACTTAACCCCTAGAATTTTTATAAATGAACTTGACTTTTAAAATACAAGAATAATTATAATGTTACAAACAAATAAAATTCAAAATATTCATATTAATTAATTTCATTACTATAAATTAACGCAATTTTAAATAAGTCGATATTTTCAGAATTTATATTATCAACACTAAATAAATTTATCAATCCATATTTGTTAAGAATTTTACAATAGTATTTTCAAATTTAAAACTACAGTCTTATAGATTTACGTGTTAGCGTCATTAATTAATTTATCAATTAAGCAATGATGGTCTTTTAATAAAATAATAAAGGTCAACTAGAGCAAACTACAAAATATATTCACTTATTAATTCCTGATATGTTAAAAGATTGCCATCATATCTCTAATTAACAATTATTGCCCACTTGGTCTATTGCTATATATATAGTTGATTGACGTACGTACGTTTCTTTTTAAGACGATGATGTTTTCTTAAATCAAGCATTTTTCTGTAAACCTCAGTATTTTAATTTTGCTTTAAATCCGGTAGGTGACAGTTTTAATCCTAGTTATTCTTATAAATATTCTTCTATTTCAGAAGAATATAAAGAAAAGAAAATGTTCAAACACAGATCAAGTTATATCAAAAATATGTTCTTGGACCGAGTTCGCAATGCAATATGTATCTCACTCCAATACAATACTTATATAAATTTTCCAACATTGTTCATTTCATGTTGTCAGTGGTTGGATTATAATCTGATGGCTAACTTGAAAAAGACATCCTTACAAATATTTGGAAAATAATTAATGATTGGTAGTTATGTAGGACACCACTAGCGTGTTACACTTGGTGTGTCTTTTGATTAATTAATTAGAATAATCTTTGACATATATTTGCCAGCGCCAGTGCTATTTTTATAAGTTAATTAGCATCAACTATTTCATGCATTTCAATCTATTTGATGTTTTGATACAAAAAAAAAAAAGATGGGCCGTTAACACTATGGTACATGTTTTGCATGGAGTGATCAATGTAATCCAGCCACAAATATCCTAGAATGAAATTGTATATGTAAAATCAAGTGAATCCATGGACGAGCTCAAGTAATGTTGAATTAAAAATAGGAAGCATTGTAGGTATACGCATTGACAAATTTTGACAGATTTAATCCTCTATTCTCTATATCAGAAGGAAAAATAAAATGTTCAAACGCCGAGTAGGTTGCTTCGAAAACAAGTTCAGTCTTTTGGACCGAGTCTCTTTACCTGCGACTTCCTCTCCCAAGTTCCAATCTATACATATCTCTTTCTCTTCTTTCTGTTAGCACTTACAGATTATCCAGAGCCATGTGGAGCAATATCCGTAGTTGCATTGCTGCCATTTTTCTTGTCGCTCATGAGGCTGGTCGCCTTCGATCTCTCGCTACTTACTGACCCGAGCTTCTTTATACACCTATGTTATCTTCTTATGTTATACTTCTACGACTTATTGGGTGACCAAATTTTGATACTAGTTAGGTGGATTGCCAGTAGAGAGGTCCCATGGATGGATGGAGCTCGAGTTGGGGCAGTTTATCTGTGAGCATGATGCTGTAGGTGAGGTGGTGGTTTGCTTGCAAGAAATCAATGTTCATAACGAAAAGACTTGATTATATGTTCCCTTTATTTTCATACATTGTAATGTGTTCTTCAGGGTTTCAAAGTTTCAAAATTTATAATATATTTCTGGCTTGCATAATTGTATTTGTATACCTGTAATAAATTATAGTATATTCTGAATTATTGATTCAACAAGCATATTTTTTTTGAAAGTAAATATAAAATAAGAGTCAATACTATAACTTACATTGTATTTATAACGGAAAAAGAGACACAACAGTACTATGTCAAGTAAATAAGCTTAATTAATGAGTTTTGACTTTTGAGGCTGACAGAGATTGTGAAATTACAAAGCCTCAAATTGTACGTCAAATCAAAATCAAATTTAAAGCGCTTTTTTTTTCCTAAAAATTTGGCCGCATCTCTTTATTTAAAAACAGAACTACAACACCATGCATGCCCTCCTAAAATCGATATGAAAACCCTCGTAAGAATTGCTTGCAACGGTTTATATATGATCATCTCCATGCAACGGTTTAGATATGATCATCTCTGTCACGTGGACAACATTGACGACTAAGAACATGACAGTTGGGGCACCAATTGGTGCGCTCCTCCAGGGACACCAAGCTGGTGCATGCTTCCAGCTGGTGCACTAAATTGGTGCCATTCTCTATGGTGCGCATCAGCTAAGTTAATCTGGTGCGTGTTCTTAGAGTGTGTGGGTGATAACTTTTGAATTCCAGAGTTTCAGATGATTGTTTAATTTTGAATTATTGAGATGCTAACCAAATTTTTTTTGGATTATTCAAGCTGTCCAAATTTTCCATTACTTATCATAAGTAGATTAAAATGTCATAGTAAACGCAATTAAATCAATGGGCATAATGATAATTTAAAATACAATTATTATTCATATACGTTATTAAAAATACTTTTTGGGCAATTAATGATGGTGGAATTGTTATTGAGTACAATAATGCAGAAAACATGAAGAGATTGAATGATTTTCCTTTTGAATATAAATGTAAGAAATGTATAATTTGAGCCACAGGTTAAATATGGATTTATTCTTTTTGGGCTGGATCCGAAATAAGCCTATTATTACTCTCCCTAATCTGATATGATCATATTAGGATAAGTATTCTGACGTACTAAGTGCAAATGGATAGCTGCAAATAAAATAGTGCAATTGAACAGATGTATTTTGTTATAAATACATAGGCAGTAGTGCAATGTTAACTATTCAATTATTCGAAATTACACAAAAGAGAAAAAGGAGACAAAAAATAGAAGACTAATATTTTCGATTTAATTGAATTAGACTGAAAATCTGATCAGTCTAAATTTCACACTACTTCAGAAAACAAGAAAAGGGGAGAAAGAGCTGAAAGAAGGGCTGTCAGTTCGGCACTAGTATACTGAATTACAGTAGTTTGTCAACCGGTTTTTAGTGCCAAAAAACGTCGTTTAGTGTCTCAAAAATTAAGTTTAAGGTTTTTAGTGCCAAAAAACGTCGTTTAGTGCCAAAAAATGTCGTTTATTTTTTAATCTATTGTTTTAAAATAAGAGCTTAATTATTTAAAGTAATTGATTTAAGAAATTTTTAATTTATATTTTATTATAACAAAAATTATTGAGTTACAACCATGTCAAATGAATTTAAATTTGTATGAATTTGGATTTATAATTTATTGGTATGAATTTGGATTTATAATTATTTATAATTTGAATTTATAAAAAAACCAGAAAAAAAAACCAGAAAAAAAAAACAGAAAAAAAAACAGTAAGTAAAAAAAAAAAAATGCCCTGCCCGTCCTGCCCCCGGTGCCCGGCCCGTCCTGCCCCCGCGCCCATGACGGGCACGGGCATTAAACGGGCAGGGCAGAAATTTTTTTTTTTTTGTCTGTGATGCCCGGCCCGTTGTGCCCGTGTGCCCGTGACGCCTGTGCCCGTGCCCGGGCACTGCCCTGCCCGGCCCTGCCCTGCCCGGCCCTTTTGTAATACTCTAGTAGGAACCAAAACGGTGACTATGCGCTGGTCTTTATGAGCCGCGTTTAGGAAGAGAGGAGCCATAGGACCAACGTTCAAATTAAATACTAGGCGCCAATGAAAATAACAAAAGAGTCGGGCCCAAATATGGTCTGAGCCTAACCTAGCTGAGTCGAGTCGGATTTTTTTCTTTCAAAACCGAGCTAAACTAGATCTGAGCTATTATGTTTCTCTCATTGAGTCGAGCCGAGTCTGAGCCGAATCTAGCTCATTAGAAGGCCTAAGTGAGATACATATTGCATTGTGAACTCGGTCCAGGAACATTTTATTGAAGCAACTTGATCTGTGTTTGAACATTTTCTTTCCTTTTATTTTAATTCCTTTGAAATAGAAGAATATTTATAAGAATAAGTAGGATTAAAACTGTCACCTACCGAATTTAAAGCAAAATTAAAATACTGAGGTTTACAGCCAAATGCTTGATTTAAGATAACATCCTCTTAAAAAGAAACCTACGTCAATCAAGTATATAGCAATAAGAAGAAGTGGGCAATAATTGTTTAGGTTCTAATTACTTAATCAGATACAGCATGCATATATGGCACTAGGTCTTATGGATATGTTGTTAGAGATATAATGGCAATCTTTTAATATATCAGGATTTAATAAGTGAATATATAGTGTTGTGTGGTCTAGTTGACCTTTATTATTTTATATAAAATACTATATTATTACTTAATTAATTGCTAAATAAATTAATGACGCTAACACGTAAATATACGTAAGAGTTTTAGTTGCAGAAAATTAAAGAATATTTTGATTGTTTTAATTTAGAAATAATAATTAGAATTTGAGTGAGTCGATGGTACTATGCATATCACGGGTTGATCCGTAATATGACTCAATATTTCTGTTTTCAAAATTTTAATGGTCGATCCAAACCATTCCACACGATCACCATATGAATATCTACTTGCACACCAAATTTTATATTTTTTTAGAATTTTTTTACTATTTTTGAAAATAGGTAGAAAATAAATTAATCTGAAAATTGTGGATATACTCACTCTTAGAATTAGTAAAGAAATTCATAAAAATATAAAATTTTGTCTTCATACTCACTCTTAGAATTTTGTTAAGCTTTCACATGCATGCACGAACCTGTCTTTAAACATATTATGTGTTCCATATACAGCCTTCGAAAATGTCCCCACACAATCATAAATTGACTGACGATTGCTTCTTTCAGTATCACGTTTGGAATATTGTTTAGAAAATGATATTTTGGCCTCAGAAAACAGATTTTTTTTCTACAGCATAAATTAAAAATTAAATTGATAGCATCAAAATTGAGAAACTTAATATATTACAACTCAAGCACAGACCACCGCATGTATATCAGTTCGGCAAGGCCTCTAGAGTGTGTAATACACCAAAAAAGGAAAATAAATCTTTTGTTATTCCTATTTCAATTAACCGTTGATCGATCTTCATTGAGAATTTGAGATTCGCATATTAAAAAAAAAATGTCTCTAGATTCGCACATACAAAAATTTGAATAGTTGGGATCAGAATAACAGGTCCCTGTTATTCCCTTAGAATAACAGCAGGTCTATTAATTTTTCCAAAAAAAGAGGTACATGCCCACAGGCCACAGCGCTCAAGTTCACGACGAGTGAGGATCGAGCACCTATTGAAATATTTAATGCCAAAGAAAAAAATTTCTTTAAATACATTTTGTCCAATAGCACATTCTCTTTTATATTTAACTCAATTAATAAAAAATAGCTAATTAAAAAAGTACGTGCGTCCTTCCGAAGAAAAAAAAACTGTTTTTAAGTGATTTAATTATTCTCTAAATTTTTTTTATTTTATTGTGACATACTTAATGAACATTTTATACACGAAAAATAATTAATATCATCATATGTTTAATTAAAAAGTAAAACTCTTAATATCAAAATTAAAACAGTTAAAAATTTAGTTTAAATGTTTAATTAACTGAATCCATTGTATCTGTAGAAGATTCCCAAGATTATCAGCAAAATATATCATAATTTATAATAATAAAAAAAAAATCTTTACAATAGTAGAACATATAAAATTAAGAATAAAACTTAACAATATACAATACATAATTATTTATATATCAGCAACTAATCAAAATGTTTGAAAATCAAGTGAACATAGAAACAACGTAGTAATTTTTACAACAGGATTCATGATGAATGAAATCAAATTAATTATAGGATGCAGGGATGGACCCACGTTGGTCCGGGCGGGGGACAACTACTCCCTCCTGAATTTTGAAATTTAATAAGAAAAACGGGTTTGATTCTATTTTCCCTCATCTGAAAATTGGAACAATTGCTATGGATGGAGGAGAATTGAAGAAACAAAAGAGGAAAGAAAGCTAGCTGGAAAAGCAACTTCTCTTTTTCTTTTGAGTTATGGGTTGGACTTTAAGAGGCATTTTTATTTAATATCTATCTATAAATCAAATATGAAATATATATATCAGACCTTATTAATGATTACCAACTCGCATATAAATTATTAGCTTCACTTCCTACATAACTAATCAATTTAAGAAGAACAAATTGTAAATGAAATCTTGCTAGCTACCAGACTAACTAAGTACATTAATTCTGTAATTTACATACTCAAAATAAATGGTAACTAAATTATGACGTTGATTATTTTTTATATGGTATCTGATTAGCTAACGGATCCGCTTCTGATAGAATGTATACAAAAAAAACAACAGGGAAAATTTTATATCGTTGCCACATAGAGATGGCAATGGGTTAGACCCGGCCCACAGGTGTTTTGATCAGACCATGCTTCTCTTGTCTGTTAAAAACTAATGGCCCACCTACCTGAACCAATCTGACAGATTTAAAAATCTATACTCAACCAGCCTATGGGCTTTTACCCCAAGCCCATGCCTACCTTCCCTTGCCCATGGGCTTGCCTAGCCTGCTCATACTCGCTGGCCCATCCATATTCATCCACATCAAATAGACATCAGACAAGACAATAAAACAATTCATAGTGTGATTTTTCTAATGGAAGAACAAATAATTCATAGTTTAACAACAAACAACAATGTGATTTTGTTATTGGAACAACAAACTAATTCATAGTTTAATAACAAACAACAAAAGCTTACATAATTTAACATCAAAATAATAAACGTTGTACACAAGAAACATCTAAACAACAAAACAACAAAGCACGAAACGATTGGGGTTTTTTCCCGTCCCTACTGCCACATGCTTGGCGGCTTAAATTGGACGTACTTCAATACCCGCGACGATGAGCCCTTTCTTGTTCACTTTACTGGAATCCTTCAAGATTATCTCCTCCTCACCAAGACCAACGTCGCAGTAAAATGTCCCCAGCTCCATCTCCATCCATCCATATTCATCCACCGGCTCCCTCTTTTTGGGCAATCCAATGGATTTATCGCGAGGTCTTACATTTGTTCGATTTATGGATACAATCTTCTTCCTTGGGAGCGGGATACTTGTAGAATTAATTGATGCCTCCAGTAAATTGTCGAGACCTGTTGCGTTCTCCATTGTTTTGAAAATGAGGTACGCAGCATAGTTGGTCTCCTGCGAAAGCTTTCTCCACTGTACGTTCCCCTTTATTTCCATCTTTCTATCCCCGTCGTACGATTCTGGTATTGATAGCTCCGCTACCTTCTGGGAACTTATCATTAGGAAACACAAAATCAAACTTTTTTAAGTTATAATGATAATTTCCCTTTTCTTAGACGAATTCAGACAAGGGCTAACAATGTATGAAATTAAAAAATATCTTGTGCATATTATTGAATCTAGTGTACTTTACTTGTTTACGTTAAAACTTTGTGAATTTAGTATGTTTTTATCCGTAAATTCATAGCTTACATAACTTAACCCAAAAAAGTATTACGATTTTTTTATTAAAATTATACTATAGTTTTCAGTATTTTACTTATTTATATATGTTTTATTAAAAGGCCATTTGACATACTGTCGGCATACCCTCGCGGATTTTAATCAATGACTCAAGCTTAATTTCAAGAATGGTACAATATTCGCGAGGGATACTGTCGGCATACCCTCGTGGATACTCCCGTCGCTAATAGAAAAATCACTTTTCGGTTGGTATACCCTCACATATAGTCACTTTTTACCATAGTATTCTATTATTGATAGGCTGGATCATTGACCCGTACTCTTACCCATTAAGTTAACATTATTATTTTCTTATCCTTACCTGTTAACTGCACGAAAAAATATATTCTTGCCTATATCTGTCTAAATAAGCAATCCTCAACCAAAGGGGCATTAATTACCTTGACTGATGTCTAACGACCTTCCATAAATCGTGATCTGCACCACGAGGTTGAGGACGAGAAGGCTTTAGTTTTAAATCACTTGCAGAAATCATGTATCGGCGTCCAATGCTCTGTCTAGTATTATTCGTCCGACCACCAGGGTTCTTGATGCCAAATGAATTGAATAGTTCCACGATCTGTGGGGTACCCAAAATATAGTAAATGCAAGGAAAAACAAAAAGATGCCAGCAAGTCCCGGAAGTTGGATTGATGAGGATAAGGGAGAGAACAGTGGTGGCAATGACACGGAACTGATTAGTCATGGCACTGGATAATTTGTATATGCTAACAGAAAGAAGAGAATTGGAGATATGCTTATATAGGAACTTGGGAGAAGAACTAGCAGGTGAAGAGATATGCTTATATAGAAACTTATCTTCGTTAGAAATATATATATTTGTATATGCTTCTTTTTGAAGCAACTTATCTGCGTTAGAAATATATATATATTTTTTTTTCTCTCTTCTTAAAGAAGATAATAGAGGATTGAAACTGTCCACCTACCAAATGTTTTATAATTAACCTTTGCGCGCGTGACCTCACCTCAAATGGTTTTATGCATACAACCTTCATCATAGGATCTTTTGTGGCTGAAATTATGTTGATCTCTCCGTGCTAAACTTGCAGGAAAATGTTAGCGGCCCATTTTATTTATCGTATAAAAGTCAAATTAAATTAAATTCATGAAATTATGGATGCTTGATTAGGGCTGCTAACGAGCCGAGTTAGCTTGAGTTATGGACAACTCGAACTCAACTCAAAAGATAGTGAGTCGAGTTGACTCGAGTTGAGTATATTGAGTCGAGCTGGCTCGCTAACTCGAACTCAACTCACGAGTAACTCGAGTTGGCTCGTGACTCGTGAGTCAACTCGTTTAAAGTGTTGAAATGTTGAATACTTTAACTAATGACTGTTGTTATGTAATAATATTAGAAGTAAATATTGAATTAACAAACAATCCACAATGATTTAACAAACTAACAAATTTAACAAAAAAATCAACAACAATTTAACAAAAAAAATAAACGAAACGAGTCCACAGAATTATAATTAATCAAACGATACGAGTCCATGAGTTGTAACGAGCGAGTTGAGCCCAACTCGAACTCAACTCATGAGTTAAACGAGTTACTCAACTCGAGTCAGACTAACTCGAGTTTTAAATGAACGAGTTGTTAGCGAGTTCGTTATCGAGTTGAGTTCGAGTGGCTCGCGAGTCGTGAGCTTTTTGTACAGCCTTGATTTTTAAAATTAGCATGGGGACTAATTCAGTCTATGGATAGTTTAGTCTTAGTCGGCTTAAATTGGTCTAAAGTGTCAGCCCCACCAATTGGGAATCTTGTGGTTTATATTTTTAGATAAAGGAATCAAAGTTTTTGAAATAAGTATTTAATTTTTTTGAAAGAAAAATAATAATTGTTTTATTACTTAATTGATGTTTCCATATGGCTATATACTGAAAGCAATATTTGCCCAAATAATGAAAACTTGTCTTATTATCCCTACTTCCCTAATATTTGAATTAAAAGGAAAGATATTACTAATTTCAGAAATAATTCTGAAAATATTAATTGTTTAAGATTGTATATATAGCTGAGAAAGTACCAAAATAAAACTATTAAATTCAAGGAGAGTTCGCTGCATGCAATATTTGCAAGAATTATACACCTAGTACAATAAGCTTTGGCCGCACCGCTTCAATTATACACTATTCAATTCCATATAGCTATATACTGCAAACCATTTCAATTGATCTGTCTGAATTATTCTGAAATCGGTCTCTTCCAACGATAATCGTACAAATTAGAGGAGCTCAATGAAAATGCATCGTAACCAATGTCTCAACATACCTCTTATCTTTATATGTAGTATAAAAGTTCAAAAGTTTGATTTGAATTGTTCAAAATGATCTCTATATTAGAATATGTTCATCGACGGAATTTTTTATTATTTTTTAAATAGATACAAAATCACAGTTTCTAGATTATCCAAAAGCAGTTATTTTATACCTATTTAAAAAAAATAGTAACAAATTTTCAAAATATATAAAATTTGATCTCTAAACATATTTTAATATGGATAATATGCTGATGTGAATCAACTTTTTGAACAATGAAATTAAAAATAAAGATGTGAGATATATTTGAGACACAATGATGCAATTTTAACCAAATTCAGTAATGTGTTATCATTTGATTGAGCATTGAATTGAGCAAAACGAAAAAAAAAACCAATGAGCCGTAATTAGTGGTTTGCTAAAACCCCGCTACCCATGATCCGGACCCGGTCCGCTCTTGACCCGTGCTCGACTGGACCGGACCGTGCACGGATTTGGTACGGGTCAAAGATAGGCCGGGACGGGTAAAAATTAGGGACGGACTGCTAATTTTGAAAAAAAAACTGGTTTACCCGTACCCATATCCAGGCCGGTTTGAACACGGACCGCCTGCACCCGTGCCCGAGCCTTACCCGTACCAGTACTTGTGCCCGGGTTTGACCCGTCCTATCTGTGTCCGGACCGGATTTGAACCCACCCTACCTGAGACCATTGCCCGGACCCCCCCCCCCCGGTCAAGCTAATACACATCTCCCAATAGATTTCAATAGAGGTCCTATTTATAAATTCATAGTCATTTATATCAAATGAAATTTTTATGACTTTGCAATCATGTATGTGGAGTACAAATAAGGAGTTCTTAAGCATACTGAATTCCTTGGTGAGTTTAACTTTAAAACCTATTGGCTTGATTTCAAACAACGAATTCTAACTGTTTAAATCGATCAAATTCATGAGTGGTGTGTTTACATGCATAATTCTTAACTTTTCAAATAATTAGTATAAATTGAAGTGGTAAACAAAAAATGATGAAAATGAATGCATAAAATTAACTATAAGCACTTCTTTTTTTGACCGCACGTAAATAAACTTATGAAACATAAATGCACTAATATTAATTTATAAACCTCGTGAAAAAACAGAGTGAAAAAACAGAACAACAATAATACTGATTAAATATAATATTATATCAACTAAATAGCAATAAAAACAAAGTACAAATTAAAATTTTGGAATAACAATAATTTACCAAAGTATAATTAATACTAAAATTTAGACCACAATTTTTTTTTTTTTTTGAGAAAAGATGAGGATCATGCCCTCAAATTTCCTTAATTAATTATAGACAAGTATGTACCAGTTTATATTAACAGAAAAACAGAAATCAAAATAAAACTACCAATCTACTGAAAACAGGAAAAAAAAACTAATATTCAACCTAAAAATAACAGAAAAAGTAAATTATAATTAGTTGGATGCAAACAGTACTCCATTAGCTAGTTAATCTGCTTTATATTATTTCTTATAGTAACTTCTGATTACGACCTTAAGCATTAACTCATAAAGGTATAAATAAATGATTAGATGTACCATCAAGGTATTTTTCTTATATATACTCTTGATTTGGATATGAAATAGTACAATAGCAATAGACGGACTGTATATTATCAAGCAAACTCTCTGATAGCAATATGGGAATTTTATAAAATAAGTTTTAGTGCAGCAAGTTATCAGCATATAATCTAGCATTAGATACTCCTATATTTAAATTCGGATTTATTTTCAATATGTTAGATTTAGTTTTTTGGAAATGTGAAGTAATTAGATTTATTTTATAATTTGTTAGATTTTATTTTTAAATTCGGATTTATTTTTAATAGGTTAAAAAAATAGGTTAGATTTATTTTTTGGAAATGTTATGTAATTAGATTTTATTTTGAATTCGGATTTATTTTTAATAGGTTAAAAAAATAGGTTAGATTTAGTTTTTGAAAATGTGAAGTAATTAGATTTGTTTTAGAATATGTTGGATTTTATTTTGAAATTCGGACTTATTTTTAAATATATTAAAATGTTTATTTGCATAAATTGTGTTGAGAAGAAAAACTCTATAAATATTATTTGCATAAATTGTATTGTGAACATTAAATAATTGAATAATTCAACCTCAGATTTTTACTCAAAACAAGTTTTTTTTCTCAATTTTATAAAATGTATCAAATGATTATTGATAGATCTGAACAATGCAAAACTTTTCTAATTTTGTCTAATGAAATAAAATGATCATTTATAGGTAGATGACTTCGTATGTAAATCTATAAAATGTATATCATAGTTTATTAGATGTGCAAATAAATCTTTAAAATAAAATCACCTTGTTGGATTTGTCTTCATCTTACATGATACAAATTCTAAATTTATAATAAGTAAAAATATTCATATATACATATATATATAGTAATCTCAAAACATTTGTTTCTAGCCTCAGGAACAAACGATTCGGTTCTCTGATTTTCGAAGTCCAAACGGTCGATCCAAACCGACAGATGTTTAATCTATATTAAAATGTGCTTGGAGACCAAATTTTATATCTTTTGAAATTTTTTTACTATTTATTAAGATGGTTTGAAAATCGCTGTTTTTCAATGGTGTAGAATTTTAATAAAAACAACGATTTTCAAACCATCTTAATAAATAGTAAAAAAATTCCAAAAAATGTAAAATTTGGTCTTCAAGCACATTTTAATATACATTAAACATCTGTCGGTTTGGATCGATCGTTTGCACTTTTAAAATCGGAGAACCGAATCGTTTGTTCCTGAGGCTAGGAACAAACGTTTTGAGCTTAGCCAACCTATATATATATATATATATGAGATGGGCTAACTTGCTTTGGGAAGTAAAGAGGGTTCTTTACTTCCCACTCGTATCTTCATTTTCAAAGTTCAAATAGCCGATCCGAACCACTCAACATGTTCTCCATATTGAAATTTACTTGGAGACCAAATTTTACATTTTTATAATTTTTTTACTATTTATTAAGTCACTTTGAAAATCGTTGATCCAACGGTTTCACTGTTCAAACAGTGAAACCGTTGGATCAGCAATTTTCAAAGTGGCTTAATAAATAGTAAAAAAATTCCAAAAAAATTTAAAATTTGGTCTCCAAGCACAT
This sequence comes from Carex cristatella, assembly GCA_024447775.1. Taxonomy (NCBI): domain Eukaryota; kingdom Viridiplantae; phylum Streptophyta; class Magnoliopsida; order Poales; family Cyperaceae; genus Carex; species Carex cristatella. The sequence continues at coordinate 3,153,649 of JAJHPF010000006.1, forward strand.
TTCAATATAGAGATCACATCTAACGGTTCGGATCGACTATTTGAACTTTGAAAATAGAGATACGAGCGGAAAGTAAAATAACCCCTTTACTTTCCAAAGCAAGTTAGCCCATCTCATATATATATATATATATATATATAGGGATGGGCTATGGTGAGTTGTGAAGTAAAATAACGATTTACTTCACGCTCGTTTTTCAATTTGAAAATCCAAACAACCAATCCGAACCGCTTAATATTTTCTTTATATTGAAATGTGCTTGGATACTAAATTTTACATTTTTTGAAATTTTTTTACTATTTATTAAGCCACTTTGAAAATCGCAGATCCGGGTGAACAGTAAAAAAACAGTAAAATTTTCTGGACCATTGGATTAGCGATTTTCAAAGTGGCTTAATAAATAGTAAAAAAATTTCAAAAAATGTAAAATGTGGTCTCCAAGCACATTTCAATATGGAGAACATGTTGAAATGTTCGGATCGGTTGTTTGGATTTTTAAAATAAAAATATGAGCGGGAAGTAAAAATGACATCTTACTTCGCAACTCACCATAGCCCATCCCTGTATATATATATGTGTGTGTGTGTGTGTGTATATATTGAGTATTTAAACACTATATAATTTACTTTCACCAAATTTAAGTTAAAATTACTCGTACAAATAATTTCTCAATATTCACCATTCTTAATTCTAAAATTTGAAATATAAAGTACTTACATACTATAGTATAATTTTTTATTTCGAATATTTTAACAAAAATAGTCAATATGTGATTCAAATTTATTTTAAAATTCGCAACAATAATAGACTAGAGATGCATTCTAAGTATCCATTTTTAAAATATAGATGCACATCTAAATCTTACATAAATATAATAAATTCGCAACTAACTCGTATTATAATCCGACCTGGACTTGATTTATTGACATCACAATTCCAATTTAAAGTAGCTTAACATTTTTATTAGAAGGAAAAAGGTAAATGCATAGGCAATGAACAAAACCAACAAAAATTATTTGATTTACTCGAAAATCTTTAATAAAAAAATTGTAACAAATATTCTCCAAAACAAAATTACAAATTATATTATCATTCTCAATGTTATTTGTTCTTGTTTCTTGTCGTCTGAATTATTCTGATATTGTTTTCGGGTCACTCAGGTTTTGGTTCACTACTAGAATTTTCATTTGTTGCAAGGGTAGCAATAGTACGTAGTTCCATGGGTGTTAAGGGCTCATGTAAAAGAATTTGCAATTCTGATTTCGTACGTCTTTTTCTATGGGTTGTCTCATGCAAAAAATAACTCATGTAAATGTGTCATGTCTTCCCATGTTATTGTCTAATGTCTGCTCATGGAAATAGTTTTGGGAGAGTCAGCCCCCGCCATTTGACTCAGATAGTATATTTTATTAGAGGTATATGCAAATGCTTGATTCTCTGCTCATGCAAATAGTTATAAAGTTGTGGGACATATTATTAACATGGGCTGCGCATGGAATTGTTTTGTAGATCTCTTTTTATATTATTTTTAGCTGGAGGTCCATGTTAAAACTCGGCCACCATGCCCATGGTAATAATCTGGAGATTCGTAACATACTTTTTACATGGGACGTCGCATGTAATAACTTTGCATTAATGTTCAGAGATATTAATCTGTTTGTTTTTCTCCCTTTTATCATTGGTGAATAAAACTAAAAATTACATCAATACAAATTATAAAACAACAAATCTAGTTTTGAAACATAACTGTAATTCTCTCCAATTTTTGAGAAAAGCAATAAATTACACAAATTGATAAAAAAATATATTACAATATCTTTGCTTAATTAATAAACATATTGGGACCATCCACTAAAAATAAGTTTATGTGACAAATCAAGAGGCCCAGCTGCAGTCCAAGGGGAAGTCCAACTTTGCAAAAATTACAGCCCCAACCAATTGTGCAAAAATTACCTCTAACCATCAAGAAGCCTCATATGCATCTGATTTCATAACCATCAAGAAGCCTCTAATCAGTTTTGGTTTTTAGATGCTCTAATGCAAATGTTTTCTCGAGAGAATTATCACTGCAGCTGGTACAGTTCTGCAGTTAATTTGGTAATTTGGTAATTATAGCTTTCAATAACACTAACCTGTTTTGAAACCGGGTCATTGTTTTGGACATGCAAATAAGTGAAACAATAATCAATTTAGAAATCAATTGAGCCCCAAAAATGAATGCATTGACCTAAATAAGAGTTCCTCCAAGTAAGAACAGCCGCTGACACAGCTGCAAGCCTCATGTAAATTGCAAATTTACTAAAACAGCAATATGGAAGTAATTAAGAAAAGTTAAATTTTCCCAATGCTTGAAGTAAAAAATGAATCCATATAAATTACAGAAATAAATTTGACAGCCGCCCCAAAATTAATGCACTGACCCATACTTAGCCACGTAAATCCGATAGTATTAGCGTACTTTTGACAAACTCGATACCTCCTGTAAATATTGGCATTTAATAAGTATTTAGATCATCCAAGTAGTTTTAATTTGCAGAACAGTACCTACACAATGAAAAAACAGCCAGCGTACCTATTGAATGAAATTTGATTAAAAGATCATAAAATAAATTTACCAAAAATCTGAAAATATTGTGAGAGATAAATGAAGTTGCCTACTTGGAGAATGTGAAGTTGGTTTACCACCTTATGTACAAAATTTGACATTAAAAAAATAATAATCCCTACTGAAAACTGTAGCACAACACTACTACTGTGCTATGGGTTTGTATAAGGGGCTGCCTACCTTGATTTTATAATTAATATTCAACTATGCAGGGATAAATGGTTAATAACAGCCTACTTTGATTTTTTTCAGAAAATATACAATATCTTCATAGTTTTGATAGAATCTAGAATTATATTTGGTTTGCTGAATTTTAAAGGACCATATAAGCTTGTCAACTTGAGAGGTTTCTAGCTTTGACAGCAAACCAAGCATGGCCCTTAGGTTTTAGTTATGGGCCTAATTGGAAATAGAAATGTTAAGGACTTGCTATGTTACAACCTCGCATATCCATTTATGTCAGAAAATTGAGAGATAGCATATATAGGAAATAGAAAGGACATCGTACCGATCACCGCAGCTGATACAGTTATGCAGTTAATTTGGTAATTTGGTAATTGTAGCTTTTAATGGGGATGTAATTGCAATTGTGGTGCAATAACACTAACTTGTTTTGAAACCAGGTCACTATTTTGGACTTGCAAATAAGTCAAACAAGAATCAATTTAGAAATAAATTGAGCCCCAAAAATGAATACACTGACCCGCATATAGCCTTCTATATCCAATTATAATTGCATACCATTGACACCGCTGCCAGCCTCCTGTAAATTGCAAAAACTGCAAAATTTTAGTGGCTCTTCCAAATTTTACACCTTACAAAATAATGCAATGATATCCAATCATAATTCATAGCACAGAAAAACTGTGCTATGGGTATGTATGAGGGGCAACTTACTGTCTTAATGTGGAATTGTAATTATCAATTTCCGATGATTATAGCATTCAACCGAGCACTTAGGTTATGATATTTTGAGCCAATATAGAAAATTGAAATGATATTTTCAACATAAAAAGATGGCCTTAAGCAAAAAATAACCATTTCCAATACTCACTTTTTGCTCCTAATAGCACTGTACTACATTTCCCATCTGTTGTAAATTATAGGAAGATGTTATAGAAAAAAAGGCTGATGCGGCAAATTAATGCTGGCAAGGACGAGATGACTATCTTCATCGATGCGGCAAATTTTAGACTTCGAGTGTTTGGATGTGTGCTCGACAATCATGTGCCACCATCCATGCGATCCAAGCAAAAACATCCGGTGTCTTCTATTTCGGGCCTCACAACCCTTGGGGAGAGGACTTTAACGGAATCACAGTGGCGTGCATTGCTAGAAGAACGTGATCGTTGTCAAGACGAGGAGCAGGAAGAGAGGAAGAGGGAACAAGCAAACAATAACTAGCTCTTCAGCCAATTATTCTCTATGCTTGCTAGAACTCAGACTAATTTACCGGTATGTAAACCTAACTATCACTTGAAAATAATGTACGGAGAGTGTCATGCAACTTAAACATCAATTTTCCTACTTAGTAGTTTACCAATGGTCTGTTGTTATTTTAGGGCAATTACAGTGCCATCACTCATATTTTCACACGTCTCATGAAGTATGTGAATCACTAAAACATCATGTGATCGGTTACTACGAAAAAATGTAAATTTAATGGATTTAATTCTGTTCGCATTTATGTTGATGTGACTTGTCACTATTTTTTCAAGTTCCTTGTGTTCTGTTAAAGGTGGGACAATTGTGCCCAAATTGTCTTTGCTAGGAGTTTCCTGTTTGGTGAATGTAATCATAGACTAACAGTTGCCTTTTAGGTTAATTCATTATGGTCCATGGATAAGGAAAAGGAAAATAAAAGTTCTTTGACAGGGCATATTAATCATTTGGTCCATGAGCTTTACCAATAAACTAGATCTGTCCTAAGAACATCTAGTTGTGTAATTACAGAGGAAGTCACAAGTAGTTCTTCCTGGCTTGAATTAAAAATGCATTTATTTAGTTTGTTACTTTTATTCAGTTCTTGATTTGGCAGGGGTCGTAGGATCTTAATTTTATAAGTTACCTCCATGGGGTATAAAGTATTCCCAAGAGGAGGCATGAAAAAATCCAGCAGGGTTTGCATCAATATTGTTCCTCAAATTATTTATCAATTGTATTTTTCTATCCTAATACTAATACTTTCTTCGACTCCCTTTTATATAGGCTCAAGCTCCAATTTCTGACAAACCAGATGAGGTTGTGGGGGGGTAAATGCTTAGCTTCCAGGTCAGATCTTTACCTGAACAACTAAATGCGAGGAATGTTACTATGATACAATTTGTTGTGATGTCTGGTTCTTCCAAAACTGGAACAAAAAATAATGTATGCTTAAAACAAGCCTCCATTTATTGGTAATGTAGAATTTGATTAATATATCGGCAACTTTATCCAAACTTACAAGCCTTGGCCTAATAATCTGGGTTGACTACAAATTAATATCAATCGATTATGCAATGTGGTAAAATGTTCCTCATCATGCCCCTTTTTATTCACATCAGTTTAATTAAGCTAATATAGTTCCTCATCTTACGTGTTACACCCTTTTTTGAAATATTTAAATCCAATCATATAGTGATATGCGCTTCTTGCAGTCTTTCTACCATTACTGTATGATCTCAAAACTAACCTTCATTCCTTGGCAATTGGTATATGTAGGATCTGACCGCTGCTATCAGAGGGGTTAATCAGGTAGGGCCTTACCAATCACTCCTAAGTCTAGCACAGAATGGCCAAGAGGCAGCAAGTGATGAAGCTGCAATGAACCAATGGTTTGGGCCCAGCAACTAGCGCAACATCCTGACATTCTAGTGAACCTATTAGCAGCAGTTGGGTATTTAGAAGTTCTAACATTTGAAAAGCCTTAAGGGTATAATCTTTTGTTAATTTTTGTGAATGGTTTAACCATATATTTTGGGTCCCTTTATGTATTTTGGTACATTGCATGCTTGATAACATGTTGTTGATTAATGTCAAACTGATAGTTTTTTTTAGTTTGCAATGTGTCGTTATTAGTGCTTATTTACTTACAGTTGCAAATGATTAATGGGTGCGAATCGGGCTCGTACTGGGGTGGTACAATATTGGTACTGGATGGTTCAATTTAAAAATGTTGATTTTCTTTTTAATTTCTGAACGATTATTCCCATTGCAAAATCCATGCAAATAAGTCCCTGCAATCTCCTTGCAAATAAACTTCAGTGGGACCCACATTCATACCCATTAAAAAAAACCATGTGGGGCCCACTCTTTCTCTCTCTCGTGGGTTTGAAATTTGTCGCTCTACCTACTCCTATCGCGTCGCCCTCGTGCGCACGACAAATTTGGCTGTATGGATGTCAGGCGGCATTGACGCCTTGGCCCGATTGCGTGTGTGTTGCCTTCGAACTGTTATAAGTGTCTCTCTCTCTCTCTCTCTCGTTTGGGTTTGGGGATTTCTGTGGTGCTCATGTGTTGAGATTTTTGCCCTATTCGCCCCTCTTTTTTTCAATTTACCCTCTTATTCTTGAGAACCATGGGATGTGGTTTCTTGAGATTTTTGACATTTCATACCTCTCAACCATTTCCGACCCCTCTCTCTCTCTCTACCGCCCTCTCCCTCTCTCCCTCTCTCCCTCTCTCTACCCGCCACCCTCTCTCTCCCTCTCTCTCTCTCCATCTAAGTGCGTAGTCGCCGCCGCACCGTCACTCCGATTTCATTTTCGGGTATGAAATTATTTCTTTAACTTGTTTATAAATTATTTAGATTTTTTATAAATTGTTTGGAATTTTGTATAAATTATTCAAAATTGCGGGTTTTATATGAAATTGTTAGAAATTGCGGGATTTGCTTGAAATTGTTGTTATTGAATTTAGTAGAAATTGATTGTAATTGTTTAGGGTTGTTAGAAATAGTTAGAAATGTTTGAAAAATGGTAGCAATTTGTACAAATTGTTAGAAATTATTATATTGGAATTGTTAGAAATTATTTGATTGGAATTGTTAGAAATTATTTCAATGGAATTGTTAGTAATTGTTTGATTGGAATTGTTAGAAATTATTATATTTTTAATTGTTAGAAATTATTTGATTGGAATTGTTAGAAATTATTTGATTGGAATTGTTAGAAATTGTTACATTGGAATTGTTAGAAATAGTTGATTGGAATTGTTAGAAATTGTTACATTGGAATTGGTTATGATTGAAATTAGGTTTTAAAAATTAGATGGAAATTTGAGAAAATAACATGGTTGAAATTTAATTGAGTGAAATTAAGTTATACAATCTCATAGGAATTGTTAAATAAAATTGTTAGAAATTGTTTCAAATGCGCATGACTAGATCTCGATGTGAGCGACCACGAGATATGTCGAAGACCGGCGAGAGTTCACAGGCTCACGCCGATCCCACTGCGGAGGGTGTCGATCCATGGGATGGTGCACCACATCGTGCAGATACGTTTAGTCCTCTCCTGTGGGTCCCTCATAGACTTCACCGTGTCTCACTTGCATCGATTGAGGTACGTTTCAAACAACAAATAGTTATTCAGTTCAACTGGTCTAAAACATTGATAAATGCAGGATGAGACCATGTTGACGGTGCGGCACCGCTCGCCAGATGTACAGTGACCCTACAGGATGTTAGTGCCTTATGGGGTCTGCGGATCGATGGTGATCCGGTAGAAGGTGTCTCGAATCATCAGACACTCTCGACGTTGATCCCAGAGCTGTTGGGTGTGCATGTGGAGGGGGTGGCAAAGAAGCTAAAACGGAAGAATGAGATC
>JAJHPF010000006.1:3161358-3346000 GCA_024447775.1 Carex cristatella
GGGATCCACTTATACTATTTTTTGGTGACATAAAATTATACCATCCATTTTTTTTGAATTTTATTAAGATGTTGGATATATTAAAATGTGTTTGCGAATTAAATTTTACATTTTTTTTTGAATTTTTTTACTATTTATTAAGATGGGTACAAAAATTCAATGGTCTGAAGACAACGATTTTGTAAAATACTTAATAAATAGTAAAAATATTCAAAAAAATGAAAAATTTGGTTTCTAAGCACATTTTAATATGGAGATCATGTTGAACGGTTTGGATCAACTATTTGGACTTTAAAAACTTTAAAAATAGAGGGTGTAATTTTGTGTAATTAAAAAAATAGTATAATTGAATCCCTCCTCGTAGAATTATTCAACAATTACGTACTGCGATATATATTGAATTTGTGTTCACATCATAACTGTCACTTTGTCAATTCGACTCATTCGAAGCGATTGTACGTCTGATAACAATTCCAAAACGACGAAATATCAATAATAAATAAAACCAACAGAATCAGAACCAATAATTAAAAAAAAAAAAAAACAGAAACAAATTAATTAAAAAAAAAAAACAAAATTGATTATCAACGGCCGGTTTTTGGGTATCAGAGACCGAAAATTTTGGTCTCTGTTAACTAAACATGACGTCATCGTGATTTTTCAGAGACCAAAGTTATGTGGCCTCTGAAACTGTATCTGCTACCGGGATGACGTCATTCAGCGACCGATGACGTCACCCGAGAGCTATCAGAGACCACACTTTCAAAGACCGGTACATCAGCGACCAAAATTCACTATCAGCGTCCAAATGGACTATCAGAGACCGGTGAAATCACCACCAGCGATCAAATTCACCGGTCTCTGATGCCCTTCTCTGCTGTAGTGTTCATGCATAATTGCACGGAAGGGAGCCGTCCGACTAAATTGAGGTCTACAATTAATGTGCCATCAATCTAAGGAAATTTACAATTCTTCAAATTTCATGGTGGTGGTGACCTTGGCACCTGGCCCTGTTGTATTGGTTTTCAACTTTCACACGAGCTGCCTGGTCAGTGGTCAATGCACAATGCCAATTATATATCATATAGCCATATATATACCTCACTAATCATGTTCATTTAATATTTCTGATGCCCCATACCTGCGGATAATTTATGTGACTTTTTTAGTATGTACCAAATTAATACAATGACATTTTGTGTGGTAAATATATTTTTTAGTAATAATTTTGTTTTCTATGGTCAAGAAATTAATTTTGCTTAAATGAATCCTTGCCTGTAGTTAAATTCTATATAGATTACTTAAATGTTTAATGAATTCAAATTCTGATCTTACATATGGATCATATATATATATATATATATATATATATATATCTAGGTAGGATTCATTGACAGCAGCTCCCATCGGTGCTTCACTTCCAATCCTTTGCATAGCATCATGTTATAACGCAACATCCGAAACGTCCATTAGCTTTAAGATTCGTTAAGCTCCAATCTCAAAGATCCGGTGCTTACCCAAAAGCAACGGCAGGAGAGAAACTAGTATAGCATCGTAACTGTTCATTATAGTTAATTACAAATGAGCATATTTAATAAGAGTGATGCTTCTATGGACATAAGGACCTATTTGTAAAATGAACATATTTTTATTTTCAAAGTTCAAACAGTTAATCCGAACGTTCATCTTGTTCTCCATATTAATATGTGCTTGGAGACCAATTTTTATATTTTTCTGAATTTTTTTACTATTTATTAAGATGGGTACAAAATTCAATGGTCTGAATTTGATATTTTTTGTACTCATCTTAATAAATAGTAAAAAAATTCAAAAAAATATAAAATTTGGTATCCAAGCACATATTAATATGGAGAACAAGATGAACGGTTCAGATCGACTGTTTGAACTTTGAAAATAAAAATATGTTCATTTTACAAATAGGTCCCTATGTTCATAGAAGCATTTGCCATTTAATAATTAGCAATACATTTTAATTTGATGCTGAGATTCAAAAAAAAAAAAAACTATTTGATGGCGAAAGGCACTAAAAGGGTTTAAACTACGCCATTCATAACAAAAACTTGATTTGAACATTCAATTATATAAAAAATCACTTGTCGACCACGAAGACTTGACTTTACCACAGTAGCGATCGAGATATTAATTAGATGCCCATATGAGATTTTACAATTCAAACTTGATGGGGACCTTCATTTGACAGCATTCATAAATTTCCTACAGTAGCTAGATTCTTGTGACCGAGTTAAAAGTAAACTTTTCAAATAAGAGAGGAAAAACAAGAATAATTATCAAATTAGAAAGAAAAGAAAAACATGGATTTCCGGTTGAAACGTCTGTATGAAGCAGCACGTGCCGGAGATGTGTATTTCCTGAACGAATTACTTGAAGAAGACAACCTGCTGTTGGATATGGTTGTCACCACAAATGAGGTGAACAACAACCCTCTCCATATTGCTGCAACACTGGGTCATGTTGATTTTGCAAAGGAGATCCTCAAGCGGAAGCCGAAACTTGCTCAAGAGTTCAATAGCCAGCACATGTCTCCACTGCATTTGGCTGCAGCACAGGGTCATCTTGATGTTGCAAAGGAGCTACTCAAGGTACTTATAATTTATGTATTTTTTTTTGCATTAATATAGCTCAACGGTGCTTCGGGCGTATGCCAGTATATGAGAGCAGGACGATGTGTCCGATGGGAATCGCATCAAAATCAATCTGATACCCGCTCGGAACCATCCGATTCGGTACATGACGTGTGTGTCTTTAATCAAAGCAGCTCCGCACGCATCATGAAGCGAATTAGATGCACTAAGCTTCTGCCAGTATATATCTTGGGCCTCTCATAACTCTTTTGAAAAGCCATATTTTAAAAAAAAAAAAATTGTGAGTAAAGTTAGGAACGTCAACATGTTTTGGAAAATCGGTCGGGTCCGAGCCAGTATAATTCATGATGTATTGACATCTAAATTTTAGGTTGACGCTGACTTGTGCTATCTTGAAGATAAAGATGGCTATCTTCCTGTTCACATAGCAGCGATCAAAGGAAGACACGACCTTGTCACACTGCTAGTTGGGAAATGTGAGGATTCAGTAAATGTGCCTACCTGTTTTTCAGAGACTCTTCTTCATCTTGCTATAAAAGCGAAGCACACAAAAATAGTCGAACTTTTGACAGAGCGAGGTGTTACGCAGCTTTTACTAAATACAAAAGATGGAAATGGAAATACCTGCTTACATCTCGCCTTTGCAGGAAGGCAACAGAAGGTAAGCCAGCACTATAGTTTTCTTTACTTTGTTTTTGAGTTCTAAAAAATAAAAGCTTAGTAATGGCATGATCTATTATAGGTAATTAAGCATCTTTTAAGCCAAGCCGACATTGACGTCAACCCGGTAAATAAAGCGGGTCTCACTCCACTTGATGTACTTCTGGTAACCAACCACGAGATGGGAGATCTTTACCTTGGAGAGATGATAAGAGCTGCTGGTGGGAAAACTGCAAAAGAACTACAGGCTTCTGAAACTAACATTGTGGAGTGCTCTTCTCCAAATGATAACCGTAAGACCTCACAAGCAATACTACTCTCGACGCCAAGCAACAAAATACCCAGAACCAGATCTAATAAGACCGACAAAACCCCCAAAAACATTGAAAATAATTTGATAGTGGTGGCAACGCTGGTGGCAACCGTCACTTTTGCGGCAGCATTAAACCCTCCTGGTGGTTCCATCCAGATGTCATTTGATGATAGTGATCGTAACAATCCCAACTGGTTTAGAAATTGGAAAAATATGGACACAATATACCCTGTAGGAAGCCCGGTATACTTGTGGAACCTCAAAAAATTCTTCATGTACGACTACATGGCATTGTTTACATCAGTATCTGTTATTCTACTTTGCCTACCTGGATTTATCCGAAGAGGTAATACCATGAAGAAGATCTTGCTGCTGGCCCTGTGGATTTCAATACTTTTCATGATATTAGCATTCACCTCTGGCTTATCCATGATACTATACAGAGATAGAGATTTTCGGTGGTTTAACCTGTTTTTTAACATATGGATTTATTTTTTCGGAATTGCGAGTGCACTACTATGTTGTGAAGTTATATTTTCACTCCTTGGCAAAATACCCAGCAAACCAAGTTGGATGCGTAATCTCTACGAGCCAAAAACTAAACGAGTTCTTCAATGGGCTAAAATTAAAGGAATATTATCGTGTTTATTTGCTTTGGCTATCGCTGCTTTTGTAGTATGGGGGATGTGTTTCGCAATACGTTTAATGGTGTTGAGAAATAAAAAGAATTAGGGACCCGTTAGGGCATTTTCATCATTGGCTTTTTTAGAATAAAGGAAGCAAAATATACCTCCACCTTTATTTCTATTTTTAGTATTGTACCGTTACTTACGAATAGGTTTTTCTAGGCATAGACAACAGAGTTATATAAAAAAAGATAGCCATACTTGTAAAAAAAAGAATAGATTGAATAAAATTATAACCTTTCAGTTTCTATCAACTCTCTGTCACAAAATCAACATGGTATCAGAGCGACATATGTAATCCTGTCACAAATTCCGCAAACGACAACAAAAAACTGCAGATAACAAGAAACTGCAGCACCATTAAAAAGCTCAAAATCCAACTCAGAGCATACCTGAAAAATACCAGAAAATCAGAAAGAAAAAAAAAAAAAAAAAAAAAAACCTAGTATCTGTTCTTACCAGAAAAAAAAAAATCTGATTCAACAAAACAAGTAGTGCCGAAAAAGGCCATCGAATTGTAAAGAGCTGCACAACCATAGCAGCCACCCACAAAGAAAGCTCAAATAGAACAAGTTAATACCAAGCTTTTGTATGAATTTGTCGCCTTTTAGAGGACATGAAGGTTAGTGACCATCTTTTTCAAAATAAAAATGCTCTTACAAAAAAACTAATTTTTTGTAGGGATAATTGTCTATGAGCCCCTTAAAACATCTTCAATTTCTTATTTACCCCTCAAGAGTTGAATTTGTTTTTTTTTTTTTTACCAATTAACTCTTACAACCATTTCTTATTTACCCATCACTTAACTAATCAAAATTAGCTCTTATTAAATTATAAAAAAAATCTTGATTAACCTTTGATTAAGAAAAAACCCTGAATTAACTCTTTGATTAACCCTTCATTTTCATTTTACATTTACGTTGAGATTTCTTGGGAGCAAGGATTCTGTATAAATGACACATATATTAAAAGTAACAAAATCTTTCTAATTAAGGAAAGATAATTTATAGATATTTGATAATTAGGATCAATTCAAAAAATACAAACAAATAACAAAAATCTGATCCCGAATTTGAGAGAGAAGAAAATGGAAGTTAAATGACGAAAACGAGGTGGGGTTTAATGTAACTCAAGTTAGTGGGAACAAGCTTTGAAGAAAATAAATAAAAAAAAATTATTTCAATTTCCATCCATTGACTTTTATTATCTCTTGAAGTTAGATATCGGAAACATGGTAAAATGTTTTTCTTTGCTTTCCATCATCTCTATTCTTCCTCACAAGCACGCTTTAAGGCTATGCTCAAAATAAATAAAAAATGAAAAGATGAAAAGAAGAGAATGAATGAGAATGGAAATGGATAAAGAAATATTTTAAATCTAATTATCTTCTCTGCACTTCATTTTAGAATACAAAAAAATGCTTGTTTTGTATATAGAGGAAGTAAAAAAATTCTCCTTCCAAGATGTAATTAGATTTCGAGATGGTTGCTTCATTGTATCTTCACCTCTTGTGGAGTGTCTCTTGTGGAGTGTGTCATGCATCATGTCAGATAAAACCGTTTTTTTTTATTAATAACTCAAAAAAATTAATAAAATAACCTTAAATTGTTTTTATATAAATAACCAGACTGCCCAACTGTGCCACTGTGGGCCGGTCTGGGTCTGCCACAGTATTTTTTTATTTTTATTATTCAGATTTTTTTTAGCAAACCGCCCATGGGATGGTCTACTACAATATTTTTTTTTTAGGATCTTAATATTTTCATCTAAAAATGAGAAATGAAAAATGTTCAATTTTATAACAAACAAAAATATTCAATCTTATACTATGTTCTAAATTTTTTTTAAGATCTTAATATTTTCATTTAAAAATGAAAAATGAAAAGTGTCGTCGAATCCCACCCGATCCGAATCCATATCTATAAAATAATATTTATGTTTAGATTCGGACCAATAAGGTAAAAAAACATATCAACCAAACTAAAAAAATAAGAAGCAATTCAAAATATATAAAGAAATGAAGTTAAAATTTGATTTTCTACATATTAGTCTCTCCCTGATTAATGTTACACACCAGCGATAGAAATTGAATTTTCTGTTTAGATTCGGACCAAACCAGCTCGATAGAGAATACACATAGTCCCTTCAATATTTGTGTAGATTTTGATCAAACGGTCAGATCTAAACAGTAATATTATTTTACCATAGGTGATATGAATTCACCTGACCCAAATGACCCATCTTTTTTTCTCAAATTTTATTATTTTTTAGAAATATATTAAATAGTTTGTCGAGAAGAAATATATATAAAAAAAAAAAAAAAAGTCGAAGCCAACAAAGCATTGATTAGTTCTTAAAATTTAGACATACAAAGTCTATGGCAAAAGAAATTTCATATTTCTAGTTCTTTATAAAAAATCAACACATTTCTAAATATGAAAAATGTTGTCTTCTTTCTCTTTTATATACAAAACATACTCCACACCATATCCTACTATGATTCGCAAATTATTCGCTAATAATTCGTTTTTTTGGTGATACCGAACCGAACGCCGAATTATTCGGCTGACCGAACTTTGACCAAATTATTTTCGAATAATTCACGAATTTTACGAATTTTTCCCAAATTTCCTAAATTATTTCCAAATTTTTCCGAAAACTTTTTTTGGTTATTTTTTTCTGCTCCCTTACAAGATTAAGATCTCTGATCCGAATAATCCCGAATCATTCTCGAATTATACTCGAATTATTTCCGAATCACGAAATTTTGATATCATCTAACCGAATCCAAATCATTTATTTGTCACTGTGCTCCACACTGCGCCAAAACAGAATCCGCTGCTCTCCATATAGGAGAGCAAGACCATGTTATTTCAATCTCAATCTCAGACGTTGAAGTTTTTCATACACGAATCTCAAGAGATGAACGGTTTAGAACTCTCCTATTCGGAGAGCAGCGGAGTCGGATCCCACTGCGCCGCGCCCCAATCTCTCTCTCTCTCAACATTCATTCACCTTCGAAGAATCGTTACAAAAGAAAATCAAATCAAATCTGAAGAATCAATCAGTTACAAACAAATTCTCAAAGGAAGAATCGGCGCAACTCAAACGGTGAGTCTCTTACATCCATTCAAGCGTTTCTTCCACTTGAAACGCGTATTCACCCAATAATCGAATCATTGGTTCTCGATAGATAGATTTCCAAACCATGGTAGCATTAACAATGAACTATTGTTTGCTATAAGGTTCTAATTTGAAGTAAGATACTTCACAAACAGTAGAATAATGCCTTAATCCACTATAAGAAGGAACCCTACTTCCTGAATTTGAATTTGAATGTCCATGCAAGTCTGTGGTAGTTCATATCTTTCATTTTGGAATTATCTGATAATTATTTGTTTTTTTTTTGTAGAGGCTGAACTTGATCTAGCTTCTCTGCACTTTTTGTTGAAAACAAGAGTTCTCCTCACTGTTCGGAAATGGTAATTTGGTAAAAAATTCATTAGACACTCCAATTAAGAAACTAGTAGGATTTTTTAATTTAAAATCAATTTTCCAAAACATGAATGGTGTTACAAGCCCCCCACCCGTCCTACACATGCACACGCGCTAAAAGGCATGGCATAAGTAAAATTTAAATTTAGAACAGACATTTACACGCATACAATGTAGTTTTGAGGAATTCACAGCAATAAAGAAAGTTAAACAAAGGAATGATTTGCCATTTTATCTTAGGTTGTATACCATAGAAAATTGAATCTTCTTTGACTGTCATTATGGGAATTTTATTGTTTTATTGACATGTGTGCGTGGCCCTCAAAATATGAGATGTATCATTATTCATATTAATCCGCAAAGAAAGAAATACTAACATTACACGAAAGAATTGATTAGGTCTCCTACACTGTCTTCCCGTTGACCTTCCACATCTCTCGTTATTTAAGATAAATGCTCAGCACAACGAAGGGCGGTTAATTTGGTTATTTTTTGTTAATATAGTTTGTCATGTCTCAAAGAGAAATGCATGATATATTTCTCATTTACAAGGTTATGTGCAATATATTTTTGAGGTTTTGGAGTGGTACAACAAGAAAATTTTATCTGTGCACCAGTCCTGTTCTCTCTTGGTAGCTTGCAAGTATTCAAGCTAACAAAAAATGAAGAAGTTAGTGCATGTGCATTACTTTTAGGTTTGCTTTAATATGACAACTAAATATTTTTTTCAGGCAATGTATATCAGAGTGAAGCGCATGAAGGTGACCTACTATATACAGTGTGACCTGACAGAGACGGTCCTTAGCATAAAGCAAAAGCTACATGCTATGATTGACGAGCTTCCTACAAACCAAAAGTTGGTTTTGCGGTCTACACAGGCTGTGCTTGAAGACTCCAACACTCTGGCTGAGCAGGGAGTAAGTTATACTTTTTCTGTTACTTGTTATGTTGGGTTTATGTGAGTATGATGCCATGATTTACTTTCCTGTAAATAACTCCAATATTTCATTTTTCAGTTGCTTCGCTAAATATTGACATTTAATAAGTTGGCAACTAACTTTTTTGAGTTTTGCCATCTGCTGCGAACAAATTGAATAAAACCAACAAAACAACCTTGAATGTTGTGTTCCAAGATTACAAGAGTTGCTTATGATTGACTTGATTCAGTCAATTAAATAGTTAGGGCATTGGTTTGGTTTAGGCTCTTGCTTTACTGACCTCAAAATTATTGGCCAGGGCTTATTTTCAAACTACCCCAGAACCTTTTTTTCAGTGGCAAGTTGCACTTATGAGTTATGTTGAGTATCAGTTTGCAGCAAAGAATAGGTTGGCTGTTTGCAAATGCTTTGCTCAATATACATTGGTTGCTTACCAGTGTAGATTTTTATGGTTTGCTTTAGTGTCGGGAATGGATTTGGATTGAAGTGAGATAAATTAAGTTCTTTTTTTTTTTAGTAGAAGCTTGTTTTGTGTTTTATGGCTATTTTCCCAATGAGATAACTTAATTGTTGATCATTTCAAGTAAAAGTATCGTTTGAGTCACTGAATCAGTTTATGAATAGAGAAAAACTGAATCTCAGGACAGGTTGAATTCAGGATTAAGATCCAATTGGATCTGAAATTGTTTATTCAGATAGGTTTTAATCACATTTTGCAATCAACACTTATGTTGTTGTTACTAGTTAATCAAGGAAATAAAGACTAAGTTAGCTTGTTTGAATAGCTTTCCTATATCCGGGTTATGCAAAAATTCCATGTGTCAAGGGTTTTGTTGAGCTGCTGAATTTCTTTGTTTTTTTTTTTTTCCATTTTATATTTTTAAACAAATAGAGTATTTTTGTTGCATGTAGGTTGCTTGGAGCTGTCCTTAATATAAGGGTTTATGGGTCCACTCTACCCTTCTTACAGCTTTTAATGCAGTCGATTGGTCGGCTCTCTTTGACCGACTGTATGAAATGTGCAAATTAGTGTTTTATTTTGGATGATCTCCATTGGTTGTTTTAACCTTTTATGTGATAGTTATTTGTTTGGTATTCATGTTTTCTTTCCTTTTTGGGTGGTTTAGAGAAAAGCTCGTTCGACTTCAATTTTTTCTTTTCCACCTTCAAAAAAAAACTTCATTTTTTTCAGAAAACGTTAAGTTTCCTTCTGCGCAATCAACTAATAATCATTTTGGTAGTTACAGTAAGTGAAGTGCAATGACTAATTGAAATCTCATTGAGTTCCTATAAGAAAGATCAAATGCTAGTTGGGATAGTTTTTATATTTTGTTACAGATGGTTAAAGCCTTTGATAATTTTTTTTACTTAATTTTTTGTCTTTTCTTAATATGTTTTGAGTGATGTAATAACACTTCAGGCTCATATCACATAAAAAATTTATATTTTTTTTTGGGAGTGGATGCTGACGAATTTTTCTTTGGGAGGGTCGGGGGAAGGCGGCCTCCTCAAGCCCTTATTACTATCATGTATCTTTGTCTGGTTGTGTTATTTCAGTTGTTGCCTCAAATTTTTACATTTCTTAATTTGTTTGTGTAGACTGGAAAAAGTAATTTGTATTCTGTCTGCGTTCTTTTTAAAATGTGTTAGGGTATTGATTGTTGCTGTCAGTTTAATTCCAACCAACATAATTTTCTGTAGATTTAGGTTAAAATTGTAACCTCAATTGAATGGTCCAAATTCTGAGCCATTGTGAATATGCTGTTTATGCAATTTTTTTAAAATGATCTGTACCTGTGCAATGCTGCCTAAAATTGCACCTGAAATGCATTAATTTTACATTGTCAGTTGACAATTTGAATTTCACCAACACATCTGTAGTCCATAATCTCATCTTTCTCTCAACTTCTTTTGCAGGTGGAAAACGATGTTGTTGTCGAACTGTCACTCAGACAAGGTTTAAATCTTATCTCCCACCCCCCCCCCCCCCCCCCCCCACCCACCCACCCACACACTCTCCCAACCCATTACCCATGCACATACACATGGAGAACCATATGTACTCTTTCCTGCAAGTTTTTAAAGAGTTGATAGTGCTCTTTAAAAGCAATTGCTAGTTAATACACTGGAATTTGTTACCTAGTTATAAAGAACCGTCATCTCATTACACCAATGAATTTGTACTTATGATATGTTAAAAAGCTGTTCTGGTTATCAATACTCGAACAAGCAGTTGTTTTTTTTCAATTTAATTTATACATGTTATGTTGGTTGATCATGAAATTTCCTGCAAAACCAATAAATATTGAGGAAATTCTGATTTTACCCCTCTTAACACTTGTAGTTTCAATTAGTCCCTCAACTATTGCAAATGGTTTTTAATGAAACTGCTATTTTCTTGATCCTACTCGCTATCTAAATGCATTGGTCCTCCCATTGTTACTCTATGTTAATTAGTTGTCCTTAGAATCATTAATGAAGTCTTGGTAACTCTAGAATCTTCATGTACTTTGCAGAAGTCACAAACATTTACTTTTATTATTAACTGATGGAAGGATCAAATTGAAGTTACAAAAGTTGCAAGGCTAATTGAATTGTGAATATAGTTCAGGAATTTTATCAAAACCATGTGAAATAATTTAGGGATTTGGTTGAAAATAAAAAAATGGGTTTTCATTGATCTATTATGCCGGGGTTTAATGTGTTTCAATTTGATCAAAATGGTCTTTAATGTGTTTTCCAAACCATTATGCCGGGATCAAATGCTTATGTCCGAAGTCCAGTGATTTTCTAGTGTGTTTCAAATTTCCATGATTTGTAGTTACTGATATTTTTTCCTGTCCTGTCAGTACATACTGGGTGGTGCAGTAGGGACTCTCAGATTCCATGCATTTCTTCCTTTAATTTATCTGACTTCGTTTTGTCTTTCATTTACAGAAAATAATGAATTTGATGAGCCTGATGTAGTTCTACCAGGGAAATCCAATAACTCTGGAAACTAAAAAAAAAAAATTATCTGAGAGTGATGTATCATATGTATTGAAGGAAATATTAAATTCAAAAGCAGTGTTGAGTTCAAGATTGCAATCAATAAAATTTAGATTTGCTACTTTAGATATTAAGGTTCTCTTCATGTTCATGGTAATAAGCTCTGCATTAATGAGGACTTTGATTAATTGATTACAACTTGTTTGATATTTCCATGTGTTATTTTTTCTCTGTGATTTTAGCTGTCTAGATCTTGCAAGAGATCAACTTATTAATTTTGAGCTTTAAAATGTAAGTTTTACTATTCAATTATGTGTGTGAGGCTATGGTACTATGTATAGCGCAAATTGGTTTGTACTATAAATAAATATTTTTGTTTTCAATGTTCAAACAGTCAATCAGAATTGTTCAACATAAATCTCTATATAAAAATGTACTTGAAGACTAAATTCTACATTTTTCAAAGTTTTTTTTACTATTTTTGCATATAGATAGAAAATCACTATTTTTATGATCCTAGGATCTTTATATCAAGTGATATTCTAAATATCTACCAAAATAGTAAAAAACTTAAAAAATGTAAAATTTGATTTACAAGTACATTTTCATATGTAAATTATGTTGAATGGTTCTGATTGACTGTTTAAATTTTAAAATGAAGATATTAATTTATGACAAAGTCTTCTATGGACATAAGGACCTATTTGTAAAATGAACATATTTTTATTTTCAAAGTTCAAACAGTCGATCCGAACCGTTCATCTTGTTCTTCATATTAATTTGTGCTTGGAGACCAAATTTTACATTTTTCTGAATTTTTTTACTATTTATTAAGATGGGTACAAAATTCAATGGTCTGAATTTGATATTTTTTGTACCCATCTTAATAAATAGTAAAAAAATTCAGAAAAATGTAAAATTTAGTCTTTAAGCACATATAAATATGAAGAACAAGATGAACGGTTCGGATCGATTGTTTGAACTTTGAAAATAAAAATATATTCATTTTACAAATAAGTCCTTATGTCCATAGAAGACACTCTCATAGAGGGCATCTCTCTGATTTTAAAATTCAGTGAAAAAATATAAGTCCAGTGTCACTTTGTTCTTCTATGAAATTTTTTTCCTGGAATTGAAAAGTACACCAAGCCAGTTCAAAAACACTGTTAATGAAAAATTTTATTGTTTTTATAAAAATTTTATAAAAATTTACAAGTTCGAACCAACTTTGTTGCTTTTAATATGTAAAATATTAGTCTGTTGTTTTTATTAGTATACTATTTTTATTATGTTTTATTATGTTTATTGTTTTTTATTTAAGAGTTTGAATTCAATTGCTGCTCCTCTCCGGTAGAAATTATGCATCCGCCCTGCAAGCATTACACAATATTCAGTTGAATTAGAAAATGAAAATAAAGGTGGTTGAACAATTCAAACAGAGCCTTAATTTTGCAGGAAGCAGCAATACTTACGGATCACGAGGGAACACTGAACACAATATAATGCTACAAATTTATGAGAAAAAAAAAATGGTGCATTGACTTTGACAATTATGATGACAGTGAAGAATATTTTTTTAATTCTAAAATCTGATCTTTAGAATGTGATATATATTATATTTATATCATGTACATAAACAACGAGATTTAAAAACAATTCGCTCTTTTCGGAATATGAGGCATGATCTAAATGATTTTTTATTTATAAAAATTCAGAATAAGAGAAACTAAAAAAAAAATAATAATATCTATATCTATTTTAGTATCCGCACAAATAAATATTAAAAAATAAAAAAATAATATCTATATCTATTTTCAAAACTGAAATCGTATACGTATCTGTATAAATCATTTTTATATCTAAATCCACAAAATTCAAATCCGAATTCATATAATACGAATAATATCTAATCCATTTCCATTACTTTCGTTTTTTTTATAAATAAAAAATTATGCATGATATTCTTTCAATCTCAACAACAGCAGTTTGGGTCTGATGTCCATCAGATTGAAATTTGAGTCCGATAAGTTTCATAACCATTCGGTCCGCTTTAAAATCCATGCTCACAAATATTAAAACGAATTTGCATTATATTAAAGCATTGAGCACAGATCTTAAAGCGGATCGAACGATTATAGAATCCATCAAACTCAATTTGAATCCGACGGCCATTGGACCCAAACTGCTCTCAATCTCAACATGGCACTGTCGACTTTGGCATAAAAGATACATTTATTATTCATGTGGGGTTTTGCCGTTTTGATCTTTTGAACTTCTTTTTTTATTTCATTTTTCCATATTTCAAGTCTTTTGAACTTTTGGGTGTGGGAGCGGGGTAGTGGTTGGGTTGGACATTATATTCTTTTTTTCTTAGTTGAGACATTATATTATTATAGCCCTCTTTTTATTTTTTTATTTTTTAGATGAAATGCCTGTAGGTTAGGGGTGGCAATGACTTGGGCTCAGTTTGAACTCATTATGAGTTAGCTTGTTCGAGTTACGAGCGAGCTAATTTTAGATATATGAGTTGAAATTTCAACTTTGAAATCATCACGAGCTGACTCGTTAAGTCTGGATCTTGTTTGAAGAACTTCCACAAAGCTTTTGAACTAAATTGGACCGAGGTGAATTAAGCTGGACCGAGCTGGAGAGCATAAAATGCACATAAATACATATAAATTCATAAATTAATATCTAGCCGAGTTAATTTGTAAGTTGGCCAGCAAATTAGATCTCAGCTTGAACTTGTTAATTCTAGACCGAGCTATTAGCGAACTGGCTCATTAACAAATTCTTCACATATTAACATATATACTTTCAAATTTAGGCAGAGAAGATGAACGGAGAGGAGAAAAAAAAAGAACTTTCAATCTTGTTGTAGAGTTATAATTATAAGAAACAAAAGAAGGTGAAATAAAGTAAATTGAAATATTTTTATTCATTTTAAAAAAAAATTCAATTTTAAGGTAAGAACTAAGAAATTTAACCTTTTTTCATTTCCCTCGTAGCAAGTCAGAACACAGTTGGCTACACGAGAGTCGTTGCAAAAAGGCAGATAAGTCTGACGTAGTTTGGAGTTTGGACCACGTTTACATAACTCGCTTTTTGACAAGAAAAAAGCTTCCTAGCTGTGACTTTTTTTTTTTTTTTTTTTTTTTTTTTTGGCTTTTTTATCATGTTTGATTGTGAATTAAGAGGTGAAGTAAATTTCTTACTCCACATTTAAGAAGTCAAATGAGAAGTAAAATAGAAGGATTAAAATGGAATAAAAAGTGAGCTAATCCGGATTAAGTTACTCCACCTCTCTAAATGGAGTAACTTACTCCACATTTAATCCACCTGCAGAGTCCACTATCATAGATTTAAGTTCATTTTCCAATATCTTACTCATTCATATGGATTAATTTAATCCATGACATGAACTATCAAGCAAGATGTAAAATATGAAGAGTAAAATGGAGTAAGCAATTTAATCCTCATTAACTTTACTCCAAACCAAATATGACCTTTGAGTCTCACACTAGGTAGTCTCCTCTTCTCCTCTTTGTTTCTCTCTCTCTCTCTCTCTTTTTTAATTTATTAAGACTACATCAAGCAATTTGTCAATATTTAAGGTAAGAAAACTTTTGTGTTTTAATCATAGTGGAATCACACTTTCAAGTTGCAAATATGAATGAGATCAATTATATGTGTTTCATCTATCGATAGAAGAAATGACCGTGACATTACAGAACGCAGTGTCCTATGAAATTTGTCGATTAGTGGCACCCCAATAGGTAGGGGTGCAAACGGATTGGATAATGTCCGATCATATCCGGATCTGTATCCGAAAATTTGATTCGGATATTCGATATCCGAATATCTGTGCGGATACGGTTACAGATATGGTTTTGAATTTTAATTATCTATATTCGAATAGTAGATATATACCATATAGTTTAATGTATATTATGAATATTTATATATAAATATTTACGAATATCTGATATCCGATCCGTATCCGCACGTATCTGTCTAATATCCGATTTGTATCTAATCTATTTGCACCCCTACCAATAGGTGGTGTATTTCTGACAGTCCACACTATATTCAGCTAATAGGAGAGTCGTTGAATATTAATTTTGGATATTAATAAAAAAAATCGGCTTAATTCTGCTGGATATCCGATATCAGCTTAATTTTGGATATTTACGGATATCAGCTTAAAAAAATCGGCTTAATTTTGGATATTTACGGATACGTATCCGCATGTATTCGTCTAATATCCGATCCGTATCCGTATCCGAAAAATAAAAACGGATACGGATATGGTTTTACCACTAAAAGACAAAAAAAATTAGGTTTTGACATTTGATGATTTAAATTTTCTGCATTATTTAACTTTAATATTTAGTATATTAATAGTGCATCGAACAAGTATTTAACTATATTCATTGGAGTATTAACTGTCCGCGTTCGACAGCAACACAATCTTTGTCCTCGTAAAAAATGACCAAAATAATTTGATATCGTCTCCGCGTCCCCGTGCATCAGTATTTAACTTTAGAAATGTTAGTATTTATCTTTAAAATCAAAAGTATTAATCTCTAAAATTATAAATAAGTTGCATAGATTCTATTTAGCATCCTATATCTTAGTATTTAACTTTATACACCTTAGTATTTAACTTTAGAAATGTTAGTATTTAACATTATGAAAGTTAGTATTCATTTTTAAAGTCAAAAATATTAATCTTTAAAATTATAAATAAGTTGCATGGATTCTATTTAGCATCATATATCTTAATATTTAACTTTATGCACATCAGTATTTAACTTTAGGAATGTTAGTATTTAACTTTAAGAACGTTAGTATTTAACTTTAGAAATGTAAGTCTTTAATTTAAATCATTTACAAAATTTTCTAAATTGAATTTTCATATAAAAATATAATTTTAATTACAGAACTAAACACTAATTTTTAGAATAATCTTATTGTTTAGTCCGCGCATCTCTTAAATAAATATCAACTTTCCTTAAGAAAGAGATAAAATACAAACACGTGGCCAGCATTTATTGCCCTTAATTAGGCAACATGTCAAATTAGTTAGTTAGTGGGAGCGACTTTCTTTTTTGGAGTCTGCAGAGATGGTGCGGGGATAACTCTGCGGGACTACATATATTCGACATTATATTATTATACCTCTCTTTTTTATTTTTTAATAAAATACTCTTAGGTTGTACCATAATAACAATATATGCGATAAATTTATGAATAATTAGTGTTTTGTTTGTTTGTTTTTTTATATTTTTGAGCCATACTCCGAATAAAATACAAAAAAACGTATAATATATCTTATTCCCGAATAAAACATGAATTACAAATTATTCGCGAGAGAAATATTAAAAAATATTATTTTTGTTTTCTTATTGTATTGAATTACTTCAGAATTACAAAAATTTTATCCGGTCTAATTGAATTCGAAGTATTCGTTTGTTGTTATGAGTTGTACCATTTTTTATTCGTTGATGCGATAATGAACAATATTTTCTTAAATTATTCTGTCGTCATTTTCAGTAGCCATATGTGTAGTGTGTCAAAATATATAAACTGCTTTTTCAAAAAAAGAATTAAACTTTTTCAAAAAAAATATATAAACTGAAGGAATAAAAAAGAACACATGATTATCTGCACTAAATTCTTCACAGATTAACAAATGTACTTTCAAATTTAGGCTATCTCGAGAGAGAGGCAAAAAAGAACTTTTAATCTTGTTGTCGAGTTATAATTATAAGAAACAAAAGAAGGTGAAATAAAGTAAATTGAAATATTTGTATTCATTTAAAAAAAAATTTTGAAGGTAAGAACTAAGAACTAATCCACGCAAATTTGCACATAAAGAATTTTTTTACTAAACCTTTACAAAGTCTTTTAAATAGAATGCTTATCTCAGTATAAAATTTTGTTTGTGCAAACAAAATTTCAAAAAAAAAAAATTGAAGATATTTTTCTCTTTCTCGCTCATTGGTGTCATCTGTCGAAATTAATGTGATAAGACCAGAAGCTACCGATCCCCCTTTTTTTCTCTTGGAAGAATAATTACAAGTGAGAGAAGCAGCAAAAAGAGAAGTCGATCCACACGCTCTCTTCTGATTGGCTCTCATCATCTCTCACGGACGTAAAAAAACACCAATTGAAAAATCCATAGTAGATATAGTCTCTTACCTCTTTTTTTTTATTGCTTTCTCTCTTTCACTCTCTAACAACAACAATAAACCCTAATGAAATTTAACCTTTTTTTTTCATTTCCTTCCCTTTCCTTGTAGCAAGTCAGAACACGGTTGGCTGCACGAGAGTCGTTACAAAAAGCAGATAAGTCTGACGTAGCTGACACGCGGCACACTTATTAGTTTCCTTTCCTCCGTTGTCTTTCTTGGACAGACGCGGTCTATTTTTAAACATTTTGGACCGTTGGAAGAGCGGGGTACGTTAGTACGATAGTTGTTTGGAGTTTGGACCACGTTTACATAAATCACTTTCTGACAAGAAATCTGCTTAATTGCTTCCTGTGTCCCTTGTTTTTTTTAGCTTTTTGAGTCTCGCACTAGTAGGTACAGAAGAAACATTGACGAATGGCGATCAAGAGAACATTGACGATGAAGACAATCATATCTAAAGTTTTAAAAACTTAACGTGCCGTGTGTTGCCGTAACGTGTCGTAATTTTAGTAAAAAACATATTGTATTGTGATTAAAATATTAAAAGTAGTTACAGTTTGTGAGTCACGCTGTGATCAAATATGATTGGTTCTTGTTTATCATATTTGGTTATATTTAACTTTTTTTTTTTATAATTTAAATTAATTTATTTAAAATTTATTATTTGATCGAGATTCAACGAGCCTAATTATAAGTGACTCGCGTGCATGTATTGTACTGTAATCAGATCTTTCGCATGACGTGCTGTGCTAAATTTTCAAAAAATAACTACGACATGCAACAGTCACAAATACTGTACTATAACCGTGTCATTTTATGACAAAACTGGTTCCACTGTATTATTTTTTCCATTATATCCATATCTCGTAACTAAATAATATCCTCAAGATAAGAACCAATTATATTATAGTTAGTAAGTAACATCATGATTGTAAGTCAAATGCAGTTTTATATCCGCATTGAACAATTCATGATAGTGAACGAGACAACATTATTATTCAAATTAGTTTAAATAAGCTTTCCCTTTTGTTGCGCAAAATTTAGCTCTATCAACGTGGTTGTGTTTGAATGCAATTTCAAAAATAACAAGAATAGCTTTAACTCAAAATTAGCACTATTTTATTGTTTAAGTGGATTAGTAAGAACATCACTAACTCCAAAAATAACTCTATTTTTTTAGAGTGGATTCAGACGTAGAATAGTGAAAAAAAAAAATAGTTACTGACTCAGAAACAGTGCTAAAAGGCCAATAAAAACTAGTGCCGTTTATGGACTGGTACTTTCTTTTTCCTATAAACCATGTAATTAACAAAAGAATTGAGTTAAAATTAATGCATTATATATCATTTCCGTACGTTGAACATGACTTACATTTTTATCTCCTATTCTAAAATTCAAACTATCAATCTGAATCATTGAACATGATCTCTATATTAAAATGTGCTTGGAGATCAAATTTATTTATTTTAGATGTTTGTTTTTACTATTTTTGTATATAGGTACAAAATTATTGTTTTTGAATGGTTCATAATCTTCTAAAATACAGTGATTTTGCACATATCCAAAAAACTAGTAAAATAATTTAAAAAATATATAAAAATTTTGGTTCCAAAAAAATTATAATATGAAAATTATGTTGAGCTGTTTGAATCGATCGTTCGAACTTTAAAAATGAAGCTGTTGATGTGAGGAGTGAGTGTGACACAAAAAGAATGAGGTATTTTAATTCTTCTCTTAACAAAATTAAGTATTTTTTAAGAATATAACATATCAAGGATCCACGTATATTTTTTTACTAATAGATGAAAAAATAATAAAAGAATATTTATTATACGAGTAAGTACTAAGGTTAATAAACAAAAAATGTTCCAATAATAATTTAGTGTTATGTCCCAATGAACCTTTTATAATTTATTAAGACTACATCAAGGCAGGGCGGATCCAGGATTTTCGCCAGGGGGGGCAAAAAAATATCGAATCGGGTTTAAATAGCTAATTGGATTAAACTCATTAACTAATTGGGTATTTGATAAAAAATAATGCTTTAACTTATACTTTATAATGATCTGACTTGTAATTTATAATATTCTGACATATAATTATAATTATCAATCATATTTTAAGAAATTTATTTTATTTTTAACTATAAATTTAACCCGAATTACCAATTAAACATTTAGAGGGGGGCAAAAAAATTTTCAAGAGGCAAAGCCTGTCGGAACCGATAAATCTCCACTAAAACTCGAAATCCAGGGGGACGGCTGCCCTCCCGGAATAAGCTGGGTCCGCCCCTGCATCAAGCAATCTTGTCAATATTTGAGGTAAGAAAACTTTTGTGTTTTAATCTCCTTTAATTTTAGCTGAGTCTATGGAGTAACTTGTTCTTCCAAGCTAGTCTAATTCCATACTGACATCTATATAAATTTTGAAATATTGATATGACAAAAAATAAAAAAATTCATTATATTTAATACCTTATTTAATGCTCATATTAGTTTCCACGTTTATAAAGAAAAACATATCAAAATCTAATTACCCAAGTATTCAAATATCACCTTAATATTATGTAATAATTAACTTAGATATAATATTTTTTAAATTAAAAAATTATCAATACTGATATCTGCTGGTCATATTCCCTGTTTACAGTGGGTTTCAAATTTGAAGTATTTTCTTTTCTCTGTTAGTAATTTTAGGTTTGAGTGAGTCTATCGTACTATGCATATCATTGGTTGGTCCGTAATACGAATCAATATTTCTGTTTTAAAATTTTTAAAAGTCCAACTGAACCATTCAATATGATTCACAAATGAATATGTACTTGCAGACCGACTTTTATATTATTTTAGAATTGTTTTACTATTTTTTAAGATATAAAATCAAAAAGAAATATGAATATAATTTTATCTATTCTTTGAGAAAATGAGAGTTACACACAAAATGAGAAAAAGAGAGTTCAATTCTTTGAGAACAAGAGCAGATTTGAATTCAGTCAAATATGTGTCAAAATAAAATTTAAAAATTGTTCTGTAAGTTTAAGTTCAAACATGCAAAGAATTTAAAAATCCTGCCAAAGCTAAAGAAAAAAAAAAAAAAAAGGTTAAGAAAAGCTGGTCGAACGATCTCTATAATATTGTCTCTCTTAATTGGGAATGCACCTTTTCTAGAAGCAATCAAATACTAAATTATTAAAGCCGCTTAGTCCCATTCTTTAATTAGTAGGTATGAGTATGACGCTAGAAATGAAATGGGGGTGGTTAGTTGATTGCAATGTAGTGCATTTTTCTCCACTTTTCAAAGAGACCGTATGGTTTTATTCGGTGTATAATTAGACTTTTCGGTTATAAGGTCAGATGTAATTGAGGATTAATTATAGAACAATATATATAGTTTAGAGAATCAGTTTTTAGTTTAGGACAATAAGAGTGTTCGACATCACATGAGGAATTAAATTTTAATTAGAGTTAAAGAGCATTTGTTCGGTTGAATTGGATTAAGAAAAAAATGTGCTAAGTAGGTAAAAAAGATACTAAGAAGGCTTAATCCAAGAAAAATGACGCCTTAAGAATTTGAACAAAATCAGCAAAAGTTAATCTTCACTAAGAAGTCTAAAAAAAATCTAAGGAGTCTTAAGGAGGGGTTGCCGAACACCTGCAGTGTTCTCTGTGTGGGAGGTCACATGTTCGATATCCAGAAAGAATAATTTTTTGTACAAATATTAAATAATTAAGTGACTTTTATAAAAATAAAAAATAAAACAATAGTTTAAACTAAAGACCCCACCTAACAATAGTTTAACTATTACTAAATGTCTATGATAACTCTATTATTATTAACTATACCACATTTTAATTCCATACATGGATACATGGAATTAGTAATAAAATTCTATTTAATTAATAGTAGCATCTCAATCAATATATAACAGGAAGCTCTTTGGACTTAAATAATTTTTCACAGAACTGGTAATGCTGTCATGAGCAACGCTTTAATTAATAATTAGGAGCTCCTTCCACGTTCAAGCTACCCTATATATTTATGCAATCACAGTCACAACAACAATGCATATATTTTATTCATGTAATAAATATTCTTAACCAATTGGGAAAATAATTGTCATATTAGTTCTTGTGTCACTATCATTAACGGGGATAAGTCAAACAATTAAAACAAGAAACAAGAAACAAGAAAAGCGGTGTTATTTCTAAATGATAATTCAACCGGGTTGCCTGGGTTTTCAATTATTATGGAGATTTTTTTCTGAAATTTTATTTGCTCTATTTTGAGATTCTAATTTGTAATTAGAGTTAAATTTAGAATTAAGATTAGAATATTTTATTTTTATTTTTATTGGTAATTATAATTAGAAGTTAGAGGATTGAAAATTATAAGTCAGAACTCTGTTGTTTATCTAGTATCTGATTATCTAAAAAGTTTGAATCTGATTAGTTATTTAAATTCGATTCGGCATTTTTTTATCTCTCCTAATAAAAATTCTGATATAAAGCTAGAATTGTATGATTTTTATCTTGATTTATTAGTTACATATTAAAAACAATATACCTTTTGACCTTATCATATTAAAAAAAAAGGGGGGAATTTCACGTCTACCTCTAAAAAACTGAAAATTACATATTCCCCTCTCTAAAGTTTAAAATTATATATTTCCCCTCTAAACTTCAATAACTCACATATTTACCAATTTTATTATCTTTTGTAGTAAAACTCATTCTAAATTCATAAAATACTCATTTTACCATTTTATTAAAAAGCATAAAACATCAATCTCACTCCAATTTGAATCTGAAAGGTTCCTCCACCATCCGAATTGCTTCAAGATTCGTGTGTGTTAGATCAGCACGAATCTTGAAGCGAACACACACAAATATTGAAGCAACGTGCATAGATATTAATGCGATGCACGCGGATAAAATTGCTTTAAAATATGTGCGCACTAGATTAGCATGAATCTTGAAGCAAATATGTACAGATCTTATTGCGATGCGTGCGGATCGGACGGTAGAGGAACCTTTCAAATTCAAATTTGAGTTCGATGGGGCGTTTTATGCTTTATAATAAAGGATAAAATTGGTATTTTATGAATTTAGAATGTGTTTTAATATAAAATACAATAAAGTGGGTAAATATGTGAGTTTATGAAGTTTAGAGGGGAAAATATGTAATTTCAAAATTTAGAGGGAAAAATATGTAATTTTGAATTTTTTGAGAGGTATACGTGAAATTCACCCTAAAATAAATATATCTTGATTTATTATTTATTAGTTACATAATAAAAAAGTTTAAAAAAATTGTAAAATTTAATCCCAACAGATTTTAATAAAAAAATCATATTAAACATGTCAGATCACTATTTAATATTTGAAAACGAAAAATAAAAAAATAAAGCACGAGTTATAAATACCTTATGACCTTATCCCATCCCAATATGTTAATATAAATATCCCAAACATTTATTAACAGTTAATATAGTTATCATAATATTCAACGCATCTATATATTAAATTCAAATTTCAAATTTTGAACAATCTGCAGCGTTGACCCCACCAACTGACAAAACGCACGTTAACACGCATTCGTACGGCTTTTACCTGATCAGAAGATGCATTCGTAGACCCGGCACACGTGAAACATTAAGATAATAGAAGTGCGAACCTACTTTGGTTCGATGGTATAACGACCATTCGATAGGCATTCAGATTCGTGTAAACTAATTAAAATCCGTGCACATCTATTTCATTTTCCGTGCGCACAGTTTAAAGATAATCGTACGGTTTTAGAACTAATTGGACCTAAAAGTATCGGACCTGCTCTTATCTCGGGGATTATGCCTTCGAAAGACTTGTTTCCGATAGCCCAGGTCTATTTAATAAATCTGTGGCGAATACTGTCATAGTGTCATGTGTCCCCATTCTTTTCCTTGACGAATTGCTTCAAAATGCTGCATGGACGTGGTTCTTGTTAGTTAACCACACCAAATCAAATCCTTCAGTGCTGCTGCTTTGCATTAATTAGTAAATAACATCAATATTTTGAACAGTAGTTCTAGATTTACTATTTTGTTTGTTAGCATCTTATAAATTTGTTGGTTCATAAGTTTGCAAAATTCATATCTTAAATATTATATTTCATATTAAACTTTTCACGAGGATTTTGAAAAGGTATAATTTTAATATTAAGACAAAATAACTAAAACAACATAAAACTTTTCATAGACAAAATGCATAATAATGCTGAGTCCGGCTAGTATGACATCAGTGTCATATGACATCAACTTCAAAATTCATTATATAAAGTTCAAACGACTAATTCAAACCGTTCAAACTGATTTACTTTATGAGTGATGCATTTACAAGCAATTTATTTTTTTATATTTTCAAATTATTTTAGTATCAAATCAAGCGGTCAAAAATGTTGAAAAATGAATGCATTAAAATTAACTTAAAAACTCACACATTTGACCGCTTGACTTGAAACTAAATAAATTCGAAAAAAAATATAAAATTTGCATGTAATGCACAACTAATGAAGTAGATCGGTTTGAATGGTTTGAATTCACCGCTGAAAGTCGAATTGGTAAATTTTGAAGTTGGTGTTATATAAGCTGAAATAACACTGATGTCATACTAGACGGACTCAATAATGCTCAATATATTCATAATGACTTTGAATTCTTACGCTATTTTTAATGAAAATTGAAATTTTATATGCTCATTATTTGTGTTCAATCATATTAGTATAAACACCATATTTAACAAAAAAAACTAAATTAAGTGTCAAACTAAATATATTCAGATAAAAAACTATTACGAAGTAAATTTTTGCATTTAACTCAAAAACAAAATTATCTTTTAGCTACAAAAGTGAATGACCGAAGCACGGTGAATAGTATTCGCATCCTCCAAGATACCTCAAACTTTGAGTTGATATGTAGAAAATTCAGACCGTGCATATCCTTTATCCTTTATGCATGAATTTTAACGCACTATTGCTGAAAGTAGAATCAAATCTCCTATATCTTGGGCAGGAAATTCCTGCCCCTAAAGTCACTGCCAAGTGAGTACAGAGTAGATCTGGAAGAAAATTATATTTAATATTTCGATATTAAAATTCACTCTTGATCCATCCGACAATGACTTTAGGAGCAGGAATTTCGAAGCAAGTGATCCAGTTCCGCATAAAGTGAAAGATATTTTAAAGGATACGGATTCGGATTCCGAGAAGTATTCTAAGATAACTTAAAATGTGAAATAACCTCAATTTTCAATTTTGGTTCAACAATTTTTTATAGGATCGAATCTGTTACGATTCTTTACCCATGAATAGTATCCTACAATTCCCGCTTTTCAAATCCAACTGTTGAATTATTTCGAAATTTGTTTACAGAAATTATTGGACAGCTATATTTGAAAAAAACAGAAATTTTAAAATTACTGTTCATACAATGAACATTCGGATCGCAGATCCTGATCCAATTCCTTCTTTATATAAGGTTATAAAAATGCTTAGTGTTAGACCAGGTCCAGCGAAATCCAATTCCCAAACCTCGAAAGTGGAAACCCAAAAAGGACCGAGTAAAAAGCAAAGAAACAAAGAAACGCCGAAAACACTCACGAGTTGTCTCGCCTCCCTCTCTCTCGCTCTCTGGAATAGAGAACCACCCTCTAGTACCTTCGTTCTCATAGTAGTTGTTCACTTGTTCTCATTTGTCTACTGGAGAGAGGAGAATTTAGTTGTGAAGGTGTGCATGCGGGCTTTTACTTTGGATCATAGCAGGTAAAGAGAATACCTTTCGCACAAATTCCAAATTCTGATTCATGCTCACTTGCGATCAGTTATCTATGTTTTTCTCCGATTTCAGTTGGATCTGTTTTGGGTTAAAGCCAACAGGTGGTTCTGTAGCCAATTGCTGATAGAGATATTTGCTTGGAAGTGACATTAGTTCTGCTCTACTGAGAGAGAAAAGTTTCCTTGCGAGAATTTTTCACTTTCTAAAAGAAAGAAACCATCATGTTATTGGTATTGCATTGTCTTCCTCTTTTGAGAAGTATTATAAAAAATAGATCTTTTTTACTTCAGCAGATTGAGTTCATTGTTACTGTACAATTTAAAAGGATGCCCCATATTTCTTGTTTTGGGAGTTAGAAATTTTGAGAAATTTCTCGTTGTATACTCACAAAGAAGAACAAACCTTTATGAGCCTTTTTTTTTTTATTCTGAACCCTAATATTTTTTTAATATTTAGAAAAATGGCTCAGACAGTGGTGGTTGGGTGTGTGTGTGTGTTGGGGGTGGGGGGGGGGACGAGGTATTTGATGATTTTTGTTTACTCTGCATGAACTCGCTTCGTGAGCTGTGAACTGTCATCTGATTACCTACTGTCTTGCAATTTGTTATATATGTCATTTTCAGGTTGTTAAATAGTCTAATTCAATTTGGCATTATTATTTGTCTGTTCTGGTGCAAAACTTGTGCTGTTATATGGACTGTATAACTTATAAATTTGTATACTTTGTAAATTATACACCCTTGAAAAGCCACCTTTTATTGGTGATCTCAAATCAGGATGTTTTGATGTCGAGTTTCCTGGCCTTATATATTCTTGGTTTGTTTTCAAACATAAGATGAGCATTTTCAGGAGTGGTGTGTAGTAGTGCACAAAGGCTAATCAAAATAAAAGTTATGCTGGCATTGGCATATTTACCTTGTTTACTGAAAAATTACTGAGTTAATTCTGACTAAAACCATATGATGTTGATGTCAGGGATTTCAACAGGGTGATACTTGAAGATATATATGAAGATTGGATATGTTGATTTGTTATCTTCAAATTATCAAAATAGTTTACCGCTGCCTACTCGTATCTTGTTTGTAGCAGAATATGGTACGTTTTTGCTCCTTAAAAGTTCCATTTTGCTTGAAAGTTCTTATGGACATTTTCATATGACAAGCATAATTTAATAAAATTATTGGTTGTTTCAAAAAAGAATTTTTAGTGTCCTACAAAACCATGGAAAACCATGTGTATGTTGAAAACCTAAGAAACAAAGCATACATTATTTTTTATTAGGTTTATAGAACTGATGTGCTGTTTTCCCCTTGATTTTTCTACAGTATGTATCTCTGATTAACATACTTTGTGTGGTATGCGAAATTTTTAGAGGTCCATATCAATGGCAATTAAGACCCAATTAAGTTTCAACTAACCCTGAATTGTGAAGTTGAGTTTCAGCTAACCCCTTCAATAGGTCAATTTATACCTCAACTTATCATATTTCATAGTATTAACTAGATTTATTCATTTTCAAGATTGGATAAAAGGAAATAGAAATCGGACAACAATGCTTAATGTAAATTCTAAAATGGTAGTACCATAGTGGTAGGTAAAAGCAAGTTGATAATGGTACTAGTCTATACAGTTTGGAAATACACTATGCTAATTTTTACAGTGATGTTCATACAAACCTTCCACTAGTATTTGTTGTTAGTAAATAATTATGGCACATCTTAATCATGCTCTCAGAAAAAGGTTAAAGATACCCTCTCAGAATTACAAAATATCATACATGAAACAAAAGAAAAGAAA
Organism: Carex cristatella; assembly: GCA_024447775.1. NCBI lineage: Eukaryota > Viridiplantae > Streptophyta > Magnoliopsida > Poales > Cyperaceae > Carex > Carex cristatella. The sequence continues at coordinate 3,188,864 of JAJHPF010000006.1, forward strand.
AGAATACACATCAAGTTTTACCCCTACAAACACAAAAATTTCCTACTGTCCTTTCCCATTTACTTCAAAAGATTCCTGACATATTCTACCACTGCCTTCTTATCTTTGCCAATATGGGAAAAGAGCAACGTAGGAAATCTGAAAAATGAAAAATTGGGGATAAAATGCAGATCTTATGTTTACATGCTTTAGAGGGGAATTTAAGATATCTAGTTATCTACTTTTACAGTGTTTGAAGATACATGAAGTTATTTGTTGTTTAATTTTGTACTTGTTAATATAGTAGTGTGTATGTTTACAGACTGCATATTCGGGTAAGAATTCGAAGTGGCCGCAACTCCCGCTGAGACCTCTTCTCATACCTTTCATCACCTTATTCAGCCTATTGGTATGTTACACTTGTATGAACCAAATCTCATTGGACAAAAAAACAATTAAGAGCAGTATACTTCCAGTTGGTACAAGGCAAGCAAAAGAGAATGTGTGCAGCACAAATACAATCCCATCTGAAGAGATGGGGTACGTCCATTTCCCTCAGCCCAAGACATTCAGCAGGTATATTATTTAGAGTCTTTCATCCTTATACCATGTTTACCCCTTAAAAAAAACCCTTTGTTCCCACTTTCCAAGTAAATAGGGGTGAATGAAAAGATTACACATAAGGATTGCCTGGTATTTGTGCTGATTGGATCAGTACTGATGGTTTATAACTGCATGATGCCAGCTATCTCAATTATTAGTTAAACCTGTTTTTGGATTAATTAAGGCTTAATGAGTGTTCATTGGTCCAGACGTCCAGCAATGCCTCAACATAGTAAACTATACCTTTATAAATCCTCAATGATAAAAGACTACCAAAGAAGGTTCACTATCGGATAGCTGTACCTTACCACCAGCGAATACCAGTAATGAATCTGACTGATAGAAGGGGAGAAAATCATGGAACTAGATTTTCTGTCACAATCCTGAATTATTTTTTATCACATAGGGGTGAATGTGCATGCACGCCGGTACGGTATTTCGTCATATTGTCAATGCAGAGGTCGGGAAGCGGCTGGTTTGAGACATTGCTCAATAGCCACCCCAACATAAGCTCAAATGGGGAGATTTTTTCTGTACCACACAGGAGAGGCAATCTCTCCACAATCTTTAACACACTGGATACTGTGTATAACCTAGACTGGTTCTCCAGTGCAGCCAAGAACGAGTGCACAGCTGCCTATGGCTTGAAATGGATGCTAAATCAGGTATTAAATCTCAGGCATAGATAGATTGGTTCTTGTTCCTTAGCGGATGATGCAAGGAATAAAATTCAGTCAACATATAAATGATTCAGGCAAAACCACAAAGGGACTGAATATGGGACAGAAAATATCACAGTAATGGTCCTATAAGGAAATTTTTGTTTAGAAAAAATGCTGGTTGGTCAACAATGGGACAGAAATTATCGATTTTTTTTTTATTTAGAACTGAAAACTCAAAAATTAACCAAACGAGCTAAAACCCGATTGAATCAACAAAAATAGCCTCCACCGGTTTCCCAAACCGGTGCGGCTTAAAAATGCTGTGCTACACCGGATTCCCAAACCGGTGGAGCATTTTTGTTACCGGATGATCCATTTTCCCACCTGACTGCGGCGTCGCCACAGAAAATCAACAAACAATGCTCCACCGGTTTGGAGAACCAGTGGAGGCTTGTTTTATTTGTTTTAATTGGCTGGAATGAAAGGTTGATATGATTTCATCATTTCTTCCTTCTTTGAAGATTGAGACCATGCAAAAGGCCTAATTAAAGATATATTGAGATGCTTCAATCATGTGACATTGTACTTCTTCTTGCTATAAATAAATAAAACAAGTAAAACAAGCCTCCACTGGTTCTCCAAACCGGTGGAGCATTGTTTGTTGATTTTCTGTGGCGACGCCACAGTCTGGTAGGAAAATGGATCATCCGGTAATAAAAATGCTCCACCGGTTTGGGAATCCGGTGTAGCACAGCATTTTTAAGCCGCACCGGTTTGGGAAACCGGTGGAGGCTATTTTTGTTGATTCAATCAGATTTTGGCTTGTTTGGTTAATTTTTATGTTTTGAGTTCTAAATAAAAAAAAAAGCTCGAAATTATCACACTGAGGGTCATATAAGGGCAAAGAAATAGAATAAAAAAAATGCTGGTCAGTCAACATTCAGGAAAAAATGATTTTTTTACTACATGAAACTATGCAGGGAGTTACCAAATACCATAGAGAAATACTAAGCTACTTCAACTCAAAGGGTGTTTCGGTGATCTTCCTCTTCAGAAGGAATCTCTTACGAAGACTGGTCTCTGTTTTAGCTAATGATTATGACAGACTAGCAAAACAATTAAATGGGACCCACAAGGCGCATGTTCATTCCAAGGAAGAAGTAAGCTTGATATATTTTCTGAACATTTTATTTTGTTTCTTACCTCTTCTTCTTGGGGTTTGATCATAGCATTTATGGTAAGGCTTAATTTGTGCATATTGGGATGATCTAATGATTAATTTCAATATATTGGGACCTTTATGCTAAGGCTTAATTTGGGCAAATTGGGATGATCTAATGGTATGATCAAACCCCAATTTATGTTCTTGCATGTTAATTGCCATCCATGAGTCACAATTTTTTTGTTTATTTTATGTAGGCTGAGATATTAGCAAAATTCAAGCCAAAGTTAAAGCCATCTTCTCTAATTCCAAACCTTCAGTTTGCGGAGAGAACTATTGCAGAATGTTTGCATAATTTTAGAAGTGTCCGCCATATGGTGCTCTATTATGAAGATATAATTAACAACCAAAAGGTAGAAAAAAGTTTCTTTCCTTTGTTTTGTTTCTACACAATTGACAATAATTTTGCTAAATATGTTAGAGCACCAGTTTGATTGTGATTAAGATTGAAATATCAAATCTTAGTGAAAACGATATCTAACTGCCCAGAAGGATAGGCCTTGGGTACAATTCTAAGTTTCTAACAGCTCCATAATTGATATCACAACTGGTAGTTCTCAATAAATGCCCAAAATGTCCTGCATTAAAAATAATGATTTATTTCCTTTTTGTTTTATATCATATTTAGGCAGTAAATAAAGTACAAGAGTTTCTGAAAGTTCCAAAGAGGGAGCTAGTTAGCCGTCATGTGAAAATTCACACAAGACCGCTTCCTCGGCAGGTCGATAATTGGAGGGAAGTTTTAGAAGTGCTTAATGGAACAGAATACGCTCATTTCCTTAACCATGCTGATTACCATTCATAAAGTATATACATATTACCATTCGGTTGGTGATAAATATCCAACAGTTTTGTGATATTTATAAAAGAACAACTGATTGTTTTAGCTAGTCATTTGTTTTATTTTTTATCTGGTGTAGATAGTTTCTCTGTTGGATTTACATTTCCTTTTGTCATTTTGTTATTCGCTAAAGTGATTTATCTTGAACGAAATTTCTAATATAGTTTTTGAAACTTGTTTTTTTTTCCCAATACTGTAGAGGATCTCTCTCACTTTACAGTTAAGATTAAATTTTTGCCGGTTTGAGATTTAGAGCAACCCGTATTATTGGGCTTTGAGATTCGTGCCAGGTTAAAAAGAATGGTCCGAATTCAGGCCTTGTTTGGCCTCCACTTGAAAATTGGTGTGGACATAAGAATTTGAACTAAATTTTTCTGTTTGGGTTTGTTCGGTGGGTTATTGAGAACGGATATAGACACGGAAATTGAACTAAAAATTACTGTTTATGTGGGAAAAAAATTCAGTTCAACTGAATTTTTTTTTTCCTGTGAGAACAATGGAGCGACCGAACACGCCCTTCATGATTTTTGTTTTCGTTTTCCCATGTGAACAGCTGAACAGGACCTTGTCAAAGATCAATATTGGAGAGGATGTGAATTCCGGGGAAGGTAGGTATTGCGGGTGTCCCGTAGACTTCATCAAATTACTGCCAGAACACTTTCTTTGACATTTTTTAGTTTGTGGCATTTAAGACATAAAAATTCAATAAATAGTCTGATGATTGTAGCAAAAAGAAAGACTTAGTCTTTGGTTCACTTAGGTTTCACTCGAGATGAAACTTTCCTAAAACATCAATGTTATGTCTGAGTGTTCCTGAGTGAACTGCAGATTGTTTCTGCACGGTTTTTGACCGGACTGGATCACACCCAGACCAAACCATATCCGGACAAATCCGTGGCAATCTGCCGTAGACAAATTTGTATTATTTCATATTATTTGAAAGCTTAAAACCAAATTACTTTTAAAAAATAAATAACAAAAAAACAAATTATTTTAATCTTTAAAACTGAATTACTTTCCTAAAACAATATATTTAAAAAAAAAAAACGAATTAGAATGATATAATTTTTTTAAATCTATTGTTTAAAACAATATATCCGAACTAGACCGGACCAAGGATCAGACCAACCCGTGTGAGTGAACTATGGTCCTTGGCACGAGTTTGGACCATCCCCTCTAATGTGAACTGCCTAACCTGAATCATGCGGACCGTAGACCGGAGAACCTGTGGAGGAGAGACATGTGAATGGGAAGGTTTTGGACCAGACCGTTTGCATAACACTAAAAAGTCCGGCATTTTTTTCCATAACCAAAAAATTAAATAATATAATATTAATAACCAAATTTTAAAAAATATTTTATCCATAACTAAACCGCCCAAACGTGGGGCGGTCCACTGTGCAGATCAAACCGCCCCCCTGTGGGGCGGTCTACCCTCAGACCAAACCGCCCCCCCGTGGGGCGGTTTGATATTTTTTTTTTTTTTTTTTTTTTAGGATTTGAATTTTCAATCTAAATAATGAATGTATTTTTTTGAAATTATAGATATGAAATAAATGGGTAACTTGACTAATCTGGGCCGTCGGCAAAAGGATTTTCATGCATAATTGACTTCTTAGAAATAATTTTCTCCGAGCTGAACTGAGCGGTGCTTCGAAAACTCAGACACCGCTCCCAGGGGGCTGCCGCCCCCCTGCCACCCCCCGCATACTCCTAGAATCAGACCCACATACATAACAATAACGACATGTCAGTTCAACCTGATTTCATGCGATGATTTAATGCAATGATGGATTATTTATAATTATGTGTATAATTTATGTATTTTGTAATATTATGTATTTGCTTATATTTTTAATGCGATGATGTCCCAGAATTGACTTGGCTAATGTTGGATGCTAGCGAGAGGTCCTCAACTTGATCATTTACATTCAAATAAGCTATCTGTAGACAACATGATTAAACACTTCAATCATTAGTCTTACCAATTGTATGCTCCATGAGATTTCTCGCATCATCATCTCGTCCCAATTTCAAAAGCAGTTCTAATACTGGTGCAGAGGCAGCTAAATCAGGTTACACCCCTTCTTTCTTCATTTTGTTAAGCACACTCATAGCTACATTTACTTTTCTCTTCTTAGCATATGCTTTGAGCAAGATAGTGTAAGTAGAGAGATCTGATGCTACATGATTAAGATGCATTCTATCTAGGATATTTAGCACATCATCAATATTACCATCATTTACATAGCCAAAGAAGTACAAATCGATATGATACAACACCTGGATTTATACCTCCCCTTACCATTAAGTCGAGCAACTTTTTAGCTTCCATGCTTTGTCCTTGTTTGCACAAATAATGCATCATTGATCGATAAGTAACCTCATCCGACAAAAAGCCTTGGTCAATCATATCCTTGAAAACCCTAATCGACTCTTTCCAACAGCATAGCTTAGAATATCCATTTATAACAATATTATATGTGATAAGATTAGGTGTGGCACCTTGATCAAGCATATCATATAGTAATTTTTTTGTCTTGTCAGTTTTCCCCTTCTTACAAAGTGCATCCAAAATTATATTGCATGTTACAGTGTTAGATAATATTCCCTTTGAAACCATCTCATTCAGAACCCTCTTGGCCTTTTCTGATTTGTTCATCTTGCAAAGCCCATCTATAAGAGTACTGTAGGTTTGAACATCAGGATTCTTACCTCTGGAAATCATACAATACCATTTTGATAGAGGTCCTCAACTTTTCGATGATCGAACAAAAATTATTGGAATTGACATTTCCTATATCTTCTCCATCGTCTGAAACTCACGCACGAAATTAAATCAAATACAAAGCACAACTGACATGGAAATAAACAGGGAGATAAGTGATAAAAGAAAAAAGAGAATACGAAATTGAACTCGCACCACAAATTATATTCTTCACGGAAAGATATTGAGATCGAATGACGCGTCTTTCCGAGGGTTCCTGCAGGCTACCTGGATTTTTGCTAGAAGTATCCATAGAAGGTTGGAATTCGAAACCCTAAACCCAGGAGAGGAAAGAGGGAGAGGGGGAGGGGGAATTCGAAAGGTTTCTTCTGATAATAATGGAAATGATCGAAAATTCGGGTCCCAATCGCCTTATAAGAATAGTTTGCTGATTTTGTATGTATATATTAGCATAGTCTAAAATCAAAGCATGATGATTCACCATACTATGGTTTATATTATTGATGCACTGGTGAGCAGCAGTTGCAAATTTTTGCAACTACTTTGGGCATATATGATTCACCATACCTTTTTGTAACTACTTTGCAAGGTGAGCCGTTATTGTTATGGATGTGCATTAAATCATCGCATTAAAGTAGTTGCAAATTTTTGTAACTACTTTGGGCATATATTGTTATGTATCCATCATTGCATTAAAAAAAAAAAAATTGCGGACTTCTCTTTCTGTGCATGAAATCAGGTTGAACTAACATGTCGTTATTGTTATGTATGTGGGCCCGATTCTAGGAGTATGCGGGGGGTGGCAGGGGGGCGGCCACCCGGGAGCGTGTCCGAGTTTTGAAGCACCGCTCGGTTCGACTTCCGGAGAAAATTATTTCTGAGAAGTCAATTATGCATGAAAATCTTTTTGCCGACGGCCCAGATTAGTCAAGTTACCCATTTATTTCATATCTATAATTTCAAAAAAATACATTCATTATTTAGATTGAAAATTCAAATCCTAAAAAAAAAAAAAAAAAAAATATCGACGCCCTGCGGGGGCGGTTTGGTCTGAGGGTAGACCGCCCCACAGGGGGGCGGTTTGGTCTGCACAGTGGACCGCCCCACGTTTGGGCGGTTTGGTTATGGATAAAATATTTTTTAAAATTTAGTTATTAATATTATATTATTTAATTTTTTGGTTATGGAAAAAAATGCCGGCTAAAAAGTCAAGCTATATATAAGATAAATTAAAGAAAGGGGATAATTGTGGACGGCAAGTAGTCAATGGAGAAGAAAGAAAGCAAAAGAAAAAATATATATTATTTTGTTTGTTTGATAAAATTTAAGAACACGGGAAAAAGGAAAAGATAGTTAAGAAAGTCAAACCAATATGATTATAGATTTTTAGGGGCTTAAATTTGGGTCTTAAATTTGAGTCCGATCTATAACCATCCAATCCTCTTTAAAATCCGTGCGCACAGATATCAAAACACAAAGCTAACTGGACAGCTTTGGAACCCATCGAACTCAACCCGAGTTCGATGGACATCAAGACCCAAACTCATATCATTTTTAGGAACAGCTAAGGACGTGTTTGGCCTCACCTCTGTTTCTGTGGGAAAAAAAAAATTCAGTTCAACTGAATTTTTTTTTCCGACGAGAATAACAATTTTTAGTTCAATTCCCATGTCTATGTCCATTCCCAATAGTCCGCCGAACAGACCCTAAAAGTTTGAGAAATTCACATCCTCTGAGATATCTTAAACTTTGCTTGACTTTTTAAAATATCTGAATCGTTCAAATACGTTCTACACGAATCTCAAAGCTAAAATAATACTGGCCCCCTACGTTTGGCCGAATAGGAACCGGACACGTCGGTTACGGAAAAATTGAGATATCTCAGCACTAAGTTTGACTGTTTGAGTGACCAATTCTTTAATCTGAGAAGTACAGGGATCTGACAAGAAATTTGCCTTCAGAATATATTCTCCTCTATTCGCCACCACCCCTCTCGAAGCAAAACAAGCCACATGTCCACAATCCATTCCCTCTTCACAAAACAATGGAAGAATCGTGTGAAACCTTCGTACCTTACACGCTCCTAGGTTTCCTCATCCGCCGCATCACCGATCCTGATCCGTTTTCTTTGTGCTACTCCGGTGATCTCCTGACTTCCTATTTTCTGCGCGATTACTTTACGCGCGGAACCAATGCGATTCTTTGGATTTTGTTCTTTTCAATCACGTTCATTTTGCTGAGCAGATTGACCCAGATCGTCAGGTTATGGGCTCTGGGTGGAAGGATACCGGGGCCACCAGTCTGGTCGTTGTTTGGGGGATGCGCCACTGTCGCCCCTTTGTGTGGATCTGATCGAGATATTGATCTGACTGGTAAATTCTCTAGCTTATGAACATCTATGTTGATTTGATTCTTACTTGTTTTAATTTCGCTTCAATAGATGACTATAACCACAAGTAGAATGACTTCCTTAAAAAAGAATGTTTTTTTTGTTCGTCTAGATGAAAATGGTAACGTCTTTAATTAACTGGAGCTTTATTCTCTACATCAGTTTACATTTTCAACAGAGAATTACAATTTTCTTTACAGACATGAAAATTAATTTTATGTTTCTGCACTACTAGAAGTATAGAAAAGAAATTGTATATGAAAAATAGAAGTTTGTTAGTGAACAAAGGAGCAGTGGCGAAACTAGAAAATAGAGATCGGGGTGGTTTCAGTTAAGACATCTGTTGACAGCTGTCACACGGTTTTGACAGCGGTTAACAATTGTCTTGATCTTTCAGACTCGTTTTCTGAGCACTTTAAGATGCACACTCAATGCACACTTATTACATCAACACACATGCTTATTCAATTTTTGATAAAAACTTGGTGGTGGTTTAAGAGTGAGGAATTAGGGGGTTACATATAATATTGGATAATATATAGAATGGGCATGTTATCGTTCTCTAACAAGATAATTCATTCTACCTCATCAGACATTTATTCGAGTATCTGGAGCATGAAATAAACAGCATAAACCAAGCAAAGAAAAGATTAAACTTTGATTCATACCAATTATTCATTCAGATCTCGTAACTGGACTAAAAAAATGAAAATATATTTAACTAGAATATATATATATATATATTTTATAAGTCAAAACGAATTATACTTCAGATTTTTAATTGACCATAGGACAACTCTTTTGTAATTTTTTTAAGTCCAAGTCACTGCAACTATTTTTCAATAAGCGATAATCAAAGGATTATTTCTCAAAGAGCCTTTGTATTCCTGTGCACTTTCTCTAAGTAGTTCATCCAGTTGTATAAACTTGCTAAAAGGATCATTGGCAACTTTTCTTGTGCATTTTGGAATACTTTTTTGTGTTTTTCCAGTCTAGTAAATGCGACAGCCAAATCTTAATTACAATAGGAAAAAGTTTTTTACTGCTGGGTGCATCTTCAGCCCCCACCCTGCTTGTATGATTGGGCGCCATGCCACGGTGCAAAACACCAAAAAGTATTAACCCTGTACAAATTCAAATTAAGTATTAAACTATACAATATTGTTCTTGTGAACCCTGTACCAATTAAGGGAGTGAACTCTGTATGCATTTGTTCTATTAAATATGAACCCTAAACAAATTTGAATCTGTATAGGGTTAACAATTTATCAATTTTTGCACTGTGATGTGGCAGCCTATGATACGTGGCCAAGCCGGGGGCTAAAATGCTCTTGGTAATAGTTAGCACACCTCTTAACAATATTTGTGGACCCTTTGCTTGTAGGTTTGCTGTCAAAACTACATGACAATTATGGCCCACTTGTCAGACTATGGTTTGGCCCTTCCCAGCTCTTTGTGTCAGTGAAAGACACACAACTAATAAAGGAGATACTGGTCAAGGCCAAAGACAAATTGCCTTTAAGTGAAAGGGCTTATAATCTAGCCTTTGGTGCACTAAATTTTTTTGTTTCGGCCTTCAATGATAAGGTGACCTACATTCGTCTAGTTTAACCTATTATTACAGTTAGTTTGGTACAGGTATGTACCAGTCAAAGTGTCAGCTGGTTCTTGTTCTATTCTTGTTGATTGTTGATTGTTTTTTTTTTTTTTTTTTTCACTTATTGAGTCTCTGAGATCATCATGTACTGGCTTCAATAGCATTCCTTGTCAGAAGCATACTATTGTAATATTTGCTTGGTTACTCAAATGGTAAGGCCTGCTACTGAGATATACCAGTACAAAAATATGAAGATTTTGTTCATTTTTTTTGTCTAGCAGAATGTACAGGGAAAAGATTTCATACTGTTTTGTGCTAATTGAACTTGATTGTTCTTTTTGTGTTTTTATTACTCAAATGATCAATCAAAAGCCCAATTGTGGCTCCAGGACCCATTCCAAATGACAAACTAGTAAGTTTAGTGATGATTGCAATCTTAGTTGTGAAAGTAAATGTGGTTTAGTATCTAAACTGCTGCCTTTTTCACTGACAATGCATAGGTAAATGAGAACAGAGAATCCTTGGCTGAGTATTTAAACAATAAATCCATATCCACAAATGTAATCAAGAACCTTGTTGAAGGAACCAACTCACTCAATTGCACGACCTTCGCACGGTGCATGGCTTTCAAAGCAATTGGTACAACCCTTTTTGGGGACATATTTCTAAATTGGAAGAATATGGCCCAATATGAAGAACTTCTTATGACAGTTGCAAAAGATGGTTTCTTTTGGGCTTCTTATGTAATCATTCCATTTTGGAGAAGGGACTATTGGAGGTATCGATCAGCGTGTGAAAGGTTGAAGGGCCTAACCTTAGAAATTATGGAGTTGTCAGAGAGAAACTCAAAATCTGTTTTGAAGGTGTCATGTGGGGACTTGTTGGGTTTGATGTTACATGGATGTGTTACTACTGCTAGCTTGATTGAAAATATTTTGACTCGGCTTGTGCTTTATCCCAATTTGCAAGAGCAGGTACTTATTTTGCTCTCTCTCTCTCTCTCTCACACACACAAACACTCGCACGTGTGCGTGTGCATGCCAGTCTTGCCTTCCCTTTTCTTTTAAGCAGTTATGATTTGCCTTTATCCTTACTAAAATTATAGTATGCTAAGCATGTCAATTCAATTCAAGGTTATGGAGCTGTTTTCGGAGTAAAGTTAGGATGAGACAGGAACCATCTTCGAACCACTTATAACACTTTTCTTCTTTTCCTTCTTATTATTGCAATACAAATGAATTGAATTATTCTTCTTTATTCCTTCTTGGCATGAATTGTATAACTTTGAACCATTTATACACAGACAAAAATTTGAAATTTATATAGTGCCTATTGGCATGTATATAACTAAATTAGCAATCTTTGTTCCTTCTAAATTTTTTTTTTGTGTGTGTGTGCAAAATTTACAGATTTACTCAGAGGTTAGTGCAATACACAAGGGATCTCATGTTGTAAGCACGGATGAAGTCAGAAGGATGCAATTTTTATTGGCAACTGTCCTTGAATCAGCACAGCTTATGCCAGTGGGGCCCTTTCTTCAGAGATGTTCCCTCAAGTCTGGTATGTTCATTCTATCTCTAGTCATGTAAATAGACATGCTTTCTTTAATCTGGTATTCTTTACCCCTTCCTACTATTTTTAATAGACATACTTTTCTTTGATCTGGCATTAATTAATTAAGCCCTATATTGTTTTCTTTCTTCTTGCCTTTTTTTCTTTGAATTGAACGAGGGTTATTGGGCTATTTGGTTTAAAAAAATAGATTGAGCTGATTAAATTATGGTTTAATGGCACAATCAGCAGTACACGTGCTATCATACTATTTTGGTGCTTTAGCTTGTAACTTACTTTTCCTCTTCAACAGACATGAGGCTTGAGAATGGCATAATAATACCTGCTGGAGCAATCGTATTTGTCCCATTACACCTGGTACAGACGAATGCTTCTATCTGGTGGGAGGATTTCCTCAATTTTGTTCCTAGCCGCTTTCTTTCCAACGAGAACAATCTTGATGGTACTATACTTTCTCTTTGATGCAAACGGCCTCATCTTTCTTGCTTTTTTCTAAATGTTAAAATTAACTTTACCCTTCTTTTATACTCAGAGAAGGAATCAACCCGTACCAAAAGCCAATACTTAAATGAATCTGTTAAATTTGAAGCACTTCTTTCTTTTGGGGGTGGGGCCCGTGCTTGTGTTGGCCAGACTTTGGCGGTTTTAAGCAGTGCAACTCTAGTTGCATCCATAGTTTGCAACTATGAGGTCAGTCGTCCATATTTAGCTAATTGAATTTCTTTTTCTCTCTTTTGTTTGTGCTTATTGTCACGGATTGATACTGAGTGTGGCAGTATAGAATGAATGTCTGTTTGCACAACCAACTACCGAAATCAAATGTTTCTGCCTAGTGAGGTTGATCAGGCTAAATCAGGTTCGGGTCATTGGGCCAGGTCGAACCTTTTTATGTACTTGTACCCATAGCATGGTAATTATTCTTTGATCTGATTAGTTGGGGGTGCAATCATCAGTATTTTTACTATTCCTATCTTATTTGTGTTTGTTGATGTTGCATACAATCATTTTTAAGTTTGTGGTAGATTCCAATTGGAAATTGAAATGTAAACTCATAAAATATTGCAGATGAAGTTGCAGCAAAATGCTGCTAAGGATTCTGGCCCGGCAGCTCATGATTCTGTTTCTCAGGAAAATCAAAGTCCTCGAATTGTTCTTTCTAAAAGGACTGGTGCAAATTAGAATTTGTTCAAGAATTAACATACTCTTTTTTTACTGGCACTGTCCAGGATAAGAATTCAAAATTAGAGGGGACAAAAAAATAAAATGTTTTTGCTTCTGTGTTTTTGACAGCCCCAGTGTAGATCCTGTTTTCTTAGCATCACAATGCACTCGTGGGCTGTTAATTTGAGTGGAGCTTTGTTTTAAAATTAGAGGGGAAAAAAGCAAAAATGTTTTTGCTTCTGGGTTTTTGACAGCCGCAGTGTAGATCTTGTTTTCTTAGCATTACAATGCACCTGTGGGCTGTTAATTTGAGTGGAGCTTTGTGTATAAATTGGGTAGTTTGAAGTTTGAACAATAAGGTGACTCGTATTTTTTTTCTCCTAAGGAGTTTGTTGTAATATATGTTATTCTGTAATTTACAAGTGTTATAATTAGTTTTTAATTCTACTGAGTTTTGAATATCAGCTTCAAAATTTAATTTAATATTTTTCTTGAACAATGACCCCGGGGCCCGGTTGATATGCTATCTAATTAGAGTTTGTGCTTAACTGCTAATTGTATGTTTCATTTTCAAGCTAATATATAACAAACGAATTTAAACTCTAATTAGAGTTTGTGCTTGTGATATATTTAATTTTGAAGCTGTCGTCCATTGTGTAGCTGATAGAGTCCAGATTCTCTGCATTACCTCATTGTTTTTAGTTTGAATCCGGACCGTCTGATCAGAATCTAGGCCAACTCGGTCCAATTTTGTGATGCACATTGCTCCTTTAAAATTTGCGTAAATATGCAGCAAACAGATTGAATTCAAACTCAAAACGGTGAGGTACCTCAGGTGATTGCATTTGTACCTGATAAGGGTCCATGATTCAGGATTTAAGTTAAGACACATTAGTTGATTATTTAAGTCATAACTAAGTAACAAACTTCAATCAAACAAGAATAACTTAAGCCACCTTAGCTTGGAATAAGATACTTAAAGCATCTTTAATTTGTAAATAACTATTAAATATGGCCTTAAAGCATCTTAAAGAACATAAATTAACACTAAAGAACTTGCCAAACACACTTCAGTGAAATACAATTACAATAAATTGTTATTATCTCAGTTAAAATACTAAATTTATTAAATATTTTTGTTATTAAACGAACTTATGCCCCATTTTTTTTTTCTTGTGGCCCTTGTCATGATATTTATTAATGCTTTTTTAATTAAGTGATCTGAGATCACTGGTGTCATTACCATAAATATTAGAAATAATACACTACTAAAGGGTACTTAAAATAATAAATATGACCCAGTTCTAAAAGCAAAGTTTTTTCTCTTCTCCAATGTTAAATCAAAGCATACTAAAATCCAGTTAAAAGCAAACCAAAGCATCATCACTCTCTGAACTAATTAAACCTAAGCATCATCACTGCATGAACTGTTCCACATATCCAGTGGGTCCTCTGCTTTTTCTTTACCTTTTGAAATTTTAATGAGATCATTTATAATGGTAATATCCTGTTCATCACCTGTAAATTAAAAATAAAAATGAGATAAAATTAATCCTTTAAACTTTTAGCCCCTTTATATATCTTATGATGTCTGTGTTACTAGAGCTTTTACCCTATCCTTTCTAACTCTAACAAAACATTCAAAACCTTTCTAACTCTGCAGCTGTAAAATAAATCAAGCAATTCAGGTTTATCAGTGTTGTCAGTGAAAATGCCTTGAGCTAAGATCCAATTCCAAGGAGCCTTCTACCTGGCACATTCTATGGAAAGATGATGAATGAAACATCAACTTCATAAAAAGAATACCTAACTGAACCTTTCCAACCTTTTTTTTTATTTTTATAAATTGATTATAATTAAAATCCTGTTATGTCTAACAAGCTCAGGTACTATCTGGCTTGGCATGAAGCCAATATCAAACGGTTACTTACAATTATCATGCTGAGAGCTACCCTGGCATCCTCCGCTAGAAGTGTTGATCTTCTGAGCAACTTCGCCTCCACCGATTGTTAATGTCTACAAAACATATAAAGCATGTAAATTGTATTTCATTTCAAAGCACTATCCTACCAAGATTATTATACATACCCTATTGTTGCAGTTAGGAATGAAAACTGAAAACTGAAAACAGAGGAGATGCATATGGGATTACAAAATCTACCTTGTTAAAATTAATACCGCCATGTTTCTGCACCTTCTCTGCCGGTGGTGCAATGCCTTTTCCCTTCAAGTCGTTTGACCGTACCTATTGCAATTCATAAATCAGTTCAAATTTAACATCAAGCCAAATGAAACTAGAACAAAAATCTAGCAATGCACAAACATATGATATAATACCTGATTGTTCCTTATGTTGGTACCGTTTGTGTGTCTAGGTACAGACTTAGTGTACGGGATCTTTTCTTTGCCTTTGGCGGCTACTGACGATTGTCCCTGTTATAAATTAGTTCAACTTAGCATCAAGCCAAATGAAACTAAAACAAAAACCTAGCAATACACAAACATATGATATAATACCTGATTGTTCCTTATGTTGGTACCGTCTGTGTGTCTAGGTACAGACTCAGTGTACAGGATCTTTTCTTTGCCTTTGGCGGCAGCTGACAATTGTCCCTGTTACAAGTTGGTTCAAATTATATCAAATCAAAACAGATAATATACAAACCATGTACAATGCAGCTGCTACTTATCAATAATTAAGGAACAAACAAGCCAGTAAAAACTAGAAGAAAGATATTGAACCTGTCTTGTACCAACTGGTACAGGTCGGGGTTCTGTTTCGACTATCTTGAGGGTATAATTTCTTGCACATGTCTTTTTCTGAGATAATTGCAGTTCATCCTTTGCATCGGTCGACCTTTTCTGTTTCGACGCTTGCTGTTACGAAAAAAAAATACAATAAAATAAAATTACATCATGTGATCAATTAAAAATTAAAAACGATAAAATTTGATTCATACTGAATAGACAGGAGCCAAACCACCTTGTCAGGAATTAATTGGATCACAGAAACTAATTTTGTTTGTCACAAAATTAAATTTTATAAGAAAAAATCTCTGTTGCACTTGTAAGCCATGCAAAATGCTGTAAAAGTGTAATTAAAGCCTAAGCTTTGCAATGTATCACTTGTGTTTCATATTCATCACTTGGATTCAACATCACAATTGAGCTAATTTGAGCTATAGAATCTAGTCATCATACAAAATAACAAATATTATGGATTCTCCCCACAACATCAGCTTCTAAATAATAAATCCTCTTTGGGCTTTTGGATTTGCATTTTGAAATTTTCAGTTGTCAACAAGAAGAGCTTTTGAACAGTATGCTTCCCTTTTATTAAAAATTTCCTTCCAACGAAGAATTGTGGTACGTAAAACTCAGTAATCCATTAATTACTATATTACAAATTCATAAAATTAAAATTGGAAGGAAATTAAATTTATAAAATTAAAATTGTGGTACGTAAAACATACCCCCTGCCCAGTGATCAGCTTGCTGGATCCGACACCCCCCTTCGTTGAAACCGGGGCCTTCTTATCAGAAGCCCTAGCAGCATTCTGCCTCATCACGTCAGGGCTGTTGTATAACCGTTCAATTATCCCGTCTCTACGCAAAGCAAGCTCTGCGGGATAGAGATGTCTCGCCACTTGAATTGCGAGATTTATCAACTCAAACACATTGAGATCCCAATTTTTCATGATCTTCTCCAACTTGTTTTCCATCTTGCTGTTCACAACTTCCTTTGTCGGCTTTGTTTAAATTGAAAATCAGAGGAAACCGTGAAAATGATTTCGAGGTGAAGTGAGAAAGAATTTAAAAGGTGAGATTTTAAACAGAGGTTGATAGGTCACGCAAAGTAATTTTGTGAAATACGTGTTCGTTTAGTGGAATTGATCTATAACGGCAACTTATGACCGAGGGGTGCCTTGTTTTGTAAGTATACCGCCTCAATTTTACAGAAAAATGGAAATATCTTCCTGTCATATATAGATAGATATTTAATAGCAAATCTTTTTCATCCTACACTCGCATAATTCTCCATTTGAGCTTTGCGGGATTATACCGGGAGTGTCAAAGGATCGATAAAATTTTCTAATAATTCAAACTTTACAAGCTCATGTCAATAATTAACTGGTTCAGATAAACTTCTTTTCATTAAGAAGTGGTTAAGAAATTATCATTGAAAGGGAAAAGCCAAAAATATATTCTCCTTTAATAGGAAGAATTGCCACAGATGGTTTTGTGTTTAGTTTTATTATATATACCAAATATCAATATAATACGGGACATGTCCGGTTTAACTTCGACTTGAGATGATATATAGATATACAAGGCCGGTCGATACAGTGAAAACCACTGGCATATGATAAGTAACCGAAAAAAGTTGGTGCTATGCGCGCATTAAATAAATAATATATGAAGATAATTATTATCAGTTACTAAATGAAGAGATATGCAGATAAGGATGAACATATTTGGAAATCTAAATAAACACCAATGAAATAAAAAATGTGAGCAAAATACTAATTGTACAAAAATCATAACTTGTTTTTTAATTATCTGAGACAACACATACAATAATTCAGGGAACCAAATAAAAAAAATTACAGGGTATAGGAGAAAAAAAAGGAATGAAGCATTAAAACAAGAACAAATGCCAGAATAACATAACACAACAAGGTGTTTGTAGGAATGAAGATGATATTTTTTATAATTAAAAATCTAATTAATGGATCCATCTCTGATGATGTGATGAACTCAGAACTTTGTTCAACACCATGATGATATTAAGAGTACGGTATTACAATGAGCGATGCTATCGGTACTCGTTGATGAAGTTGAATTACATTTCCTGTTTCCAGGTTCATGAAATATCTCAACATATCCCATGTGAGAATCACAAATTTAAGATTTGCCATGTTAAAAGACCCAATAAACTAGAAAACCTGAACTCTTATTTCTCTCGACAGATCTCGAATCGAGATTCTTCTTATTTAGAAAAACAGGCATTAATTTTTGTAATAGAACAAACTATGACAATTTCAGAATCCCTCAAAGAAAAACTAATACAAAACCCTTTATGACAATTTCTTATGTTTATAGGATTCTATATATCTAATTATTTACTAACCTGTAATCCAACTACATTTCCATTATACAAGAAATGTATTGTTCTTAGTAGTAAAATAAAATTAGAATGAGGTTTCATCTGCCTTTAATGCAACATAACGGCAAGTTTTTAAAACTAAGTAGCAAGTACCCAAATATGTGTACTGTATCTTTATACTGGCAAAACAAATTCAGTAAATTAATAGCAAAACAAATTAAAACAACATAAAAATTAATAGCAAAACAAATTCAGCAAATTAAAACAACATGTACATTTGATTTCCGTTGTTCTCTAATTTAAAGAGTATCATAAGAGAAAATATTCATTAGTGAATTGGTATAAGGCTTGTCTAGCAAAAGAATATGGCGGGTTAGGAATATTAGATCTACGACAAATGAATACGGCCTTATTGATGAAATGGTGGTGGAAATACCACGATATGAATTATACTAATCTTTGGAAGAAGGTGATTCAGTACCAATATTATTCGGGTAGACGCTTAGCTATGTCTCCATTCTGGACAGAAATAGTCAAATTAGAATCTTTAGGTAATTGTAGTGTAGTATATCAACCTGGTACCCACTCACAACTTAGATTTTGGAGAGATGTTTGGGATCAGAATTACTCATTAGAAACCCAATTCCCTCACTTGTTTGCCATTTGCACTAAACCTAATATCACTCTACAGACAGTCATACAAACTCAGGGTGGGGCCATCACATTTAAAAGGCAACTAGATACAATACAGTGGGAGGAATGGAGCACATTATTACACAAAATTAGCATTACTTCTTTTATGCATGCTGCTGATAGGATAGCGTGGAAATGGGAGGCCTCGGGGATGTTCTCGGTCAAATCTTTATACAAATTTTTGAATTTTGGGGGAATCAAAATTGACAAAGCTTTGTTATGGTGGCAAATTCCTATACCCCATAAGATCAAAATTTTTATGTGGATTATGACCAAGAAAAAACTTCTAACCAAAGTGAGTTTAAGTACCAAAGGTTGGACAGGGAGCACAAAATGCCATTTCTGTTCAGGCATTGAATCTACCACTCATTTGTTCCTCAAATGCCCTTTTACTCAACATGTTTGGTTTTGGATGGGACTCAGCCAAAATTATTTTCGACATTGGCAGAATATCCAAGATATTGTAGAATTTTCGTATTCTTTAGAACATCATTCCCAATTAGCTTTTCTTATTGTCTTTAGTTCAGTTAGTTGGACCATATGGAAATTGCGAAATGACTTGTGTTTTCAACAGAAAAATATTAAAACTTTTCGATCTGTTATACTCATGATAATTTCTTTGGTTAATTATTGGCCATGTATGATTAAACGGCAGACAAGAGAGATGATACCCCTATGGCTGCCAGATGACATTGAACCAATACCGCTTCAGATATGGGATCCTGAGGGCAACTTACAAATCTGGGAACAAGAAGAGAGGCGACTAGTCGTTTACCAGCAGCAAGGGGACGCAACAGCAACTTTCCATGGAGATGCGTAGCTCTGCTGTTTATTTAGTTTTAGTAGATTATAAGTTTAGATGGATGTAATAAAGTAGCTCATCTGCTACCGGTAAGGGAGTGATGATGAACTTCTAACATTGTGATTGTTTTTTTTCTCTTTTGTGACTGTTATGTTTAGATTGGGTTAACTTTGCAATTTTCTTTTATGTCGTGTTTGTACCGAAGAATTTTGGTTTCTTTAATGAAACGGGCGTACAGCCTTTTATCAAAAAAAAAAAAAAATAAATAAATTAAGAGTATCATTAAAATAGATATGATTGTAAACCTATAAAACGGTTCGTTTTAGCCTTTTTTAGGGGACCTGTTGCTCTGTTGGTCCAAATTAAACATATTTAGCTACTATATTATATTGTTATAAATTGGGTTTCTCTGGCCCAAATATAATAAATAGTATTGTTTAAAACTTGGGGTTTGAGCCCATATGACGAGAACGGAGTGGGTCCGATGCCCGTCGAACCTACTTTTAGGTTCCACAAGCTCCATGACCATCTGATCCATCTTAAGATTTGTGCACACGAAAATCGAAGCACACACACAAAAATCAAATCATTGTGCACGAATCTTAAAGCATATTGAATGGTGATTGAACCCGTCGAATCAAAGTAGGTCCGATGGCCATCTGACATACTCTCAAGTCCTATATGACATGTTGCCACGAAGGAATTCAGATCAGGTGCGTTAAAATATCAGGTTAGGTCCGAATAGTTTAATTTAAATTTGCACGATTAAAATGTTTTTGGTTCATTTGGGACTATTCTATTCCTACGGTACCGCTGTGTAAGCTAGACTTGAGTATTAATTGACATGTCCTAAAGAAACGAGGCTATGGTACTATGCACACTGCGGATTAGTCCGTACTATAAATCAATATTTTTATTTTTAAGGTCTAAAATAGTTAATGTGAATTGTTCAACACGATCTTCATATGAAAATGTGGTTGCAAACTAATTTTATATTTTTTAGAATATTTTACTATCTTTTTAGATAGATAGAAAATCACTTACTTTTGAATGGTCTAGAATTTTAAATGAGTGATTTTCTATCTATCTAAAAAAATAGTAATTTTTTTTAAATGTAAAATTTACTAAATGAAGATTATGTTGAACAGTTCAGATTCACTGTTTAGACTTTGTAAACAGAGATATTGAGTAAATCCACTGCCCAAAAGAAAGGTTAAACTTGAAAATATTATACAAAATTTGCAAAACCTAAAAGTTTCTACGTTGGAAAGAACAATCCTTTAAGCCTAAACTGTTATTGAAAAATACAGACATACAAGAGTAAAATTACACCGCAAATTCGTGTAAATATGTGTTCTGACAGTTTTCAAGTACAATTTAACAAAATACAACAAAGAATATAATTCATCACCTAACAAGACATCTCAAACCCTATCACATCAACACTGTAGATAAAAAACCTAAGAAGACAAAAGCAACAAAATGACCAAAAGAAACCGATATAGCACCACTGGTATCGGCTGAGGCCGGTGTAAGGCCCCCAGTCGACGTGTCGGTGCTCAATACCACCACCACCCAATCACCTTCATCGGCAATACCGGCCCCAACATATTTGGTATCATTCAAGTGCTGATTGTACTGTGACTTGGTATAATTGGTTAGTACAACATCAGATACCAGGCCTGGAACACAGGCCGGCATGATCTGTGCATCTTGTGTCACAGTGACATTGAGGTGACAGTGAGAAAGATAAGAAGGAAAATTTGGGAATTGTTCTTCAGTACCCGGTACAGTGTCATCACCAGTTGAGTTGGTACAAGGCTGACCCTTGAATTGCTTTGCTAATTGCTCAGCCAAGCAATCAGCATTTGAATTTTCAGTTAGGGCTGTGAGGTTGAGAGATGCTCGGTATGAATTGATGCCTTTCAAAAGTTGAGTGCCTGTGCCTGTAGATTAAAAAGATAATGCTTAACGAAGAATTCAGTTAACAAAAAATAATTAAACCAGCTATTTTTTAATTAAATACAATCAGCCCAAAAAGGAGCAATTGCCAACAGATCCATAAAGTAGAAGGTTCTGAATACTGAACCAGATATGTATCCACCATGCAAAAGAAATCATAATTTAAAACTATTTCAGTAAAGCAAACATTAAAACCCTTGTTTCATGTATATAGCTTTACGGACAGATCTGGCATGAAAATTTCAAAATCAATCTTTGATAAAATGTTGCATCTACGTAGCAGGTCAATAAACTCATAGTGAAGTAATTAACCACAATGTATAATCATAATGGAAATATATTTCCATTCAAGCTCATAAATTCCATATTATCTGGTAAAAATATCTGAATATCACAGCTAGATCTATGTCAGTGAACATGCATTAACAAATTTCAGTTCAGCATAAGAAAGCCAGCTATTTAACTAAGCCTTTCTAGCTTTTCCAAGTACAAAATCAAACTTAGAAAACAGAAATAGAATCAAAATTTCAGATTCCAGGAGCATATGAACTGTACTGGTAAAAGACTGAAATGCAATGCAATTTCAGATCCAGCGTAATACAAATCACTGACTCAGTTAGGATCAATTTTGCAAACTAAAATTAACTTAATAGCAAAGAAAGTTCACTGACCATCAGATCTGGCGCATTGCAACAGGAGACATGCGATCAGAGAGAATGAGAATGAAAAGAGAGAGAGGCGAAAAGCCATCTTAAGACAAATCTCTTCTCTTTCTCTTTCTCTCTCTCTTGTTGGTGTGTGTAGTGTAGATGTAGAGAAGTGAAGGTCAGATTTAGAGAAGAAATGAAGATCAAAGAGACAGTGGTTGAGGAGGGAAGGAGCGCCATCGCTCTCACAACCGACCGCTCTTTCATTAATTAATTAATTAATACTTTAATACTATTTATTTATTAACAGAATTAATTTAAAGCTTTTAGAGATTTAAATTACTCTTTATTTATTGTGACCAGCATAATAACAATATACCCTGATAAATTTGTGTGTTTTTTTTTAATATTTTTGAACTGAATTCCGAATAAAACGTAAAAAAAAAAACATAATATGCTTTATTCACGAATAAAATGTAAATAAAATACGAATCACAAATTATTTGAGAGAAAAACGCGATTTTTTTTTACTTTTGTTTTTGTTTTTTAATTCCTTGTTGTACCGAATTATTTTTGAATTATAGCCGAATTAAGAATTTTTGATCTCGTCAAATCGAATCCGAACTATTTGTTTTGTCATTGTGGTGAGAAGTCCACCTCTTAACACACTTTTATTTACATGAGATGAAAAGAAAGAGAAAGGAAAGAATATGAGAAAGGAAAAAAAGAATGAGAAAGAGAAATTTATATGTTTTTATTTTGTTTTTGTTTGCTTGTCCGTTTTACTTTTCTTTCATTACAAGCTAAATTTTAAAAGTAAAAAAATAAAAGTTTTAAATAAGTAATAAAATATGAGTTTTAAAAGGTTAAAAAAAATTAAATGAATAATTTTAAATTTATCTTCTATTAACAGTATCTTTGTTTGAAATATTTAATCAAACAATAATAAATTGTGATTTTATCTTCTTTTTCTGTTCTCCATTCCTGTGCTCTCCATTCATATCTAGACTTGCCCAATTCAAGTTTTTTTTTAACAAAAGTATTATACTTTTAAACAATTAATAGTTATTTTTAACATAAAATTAGTTATTTTTTTATATATAATCATGAAAAATATGACTGTATATTTGGAAAGATAATTTATTAAGTATTTAAATATTCAACATATCAATTTAAAAAAAAAAAAAGTAGAAACGGACGGATTCAGAACTGGACACTCAGGTGAAATGGATGGATGGACACATCAGGTTTTCCTTTTATATATTAATTAATTGGACTTGTATTGTCGGTGATTGCTCTACCTAAGGCTGCAAGTTGAGCTCGTAATCTAGAATTTTTTTTTAGAAATCACAAATTAAATTTTTTTTTACCAAACTAACTTGATTGTTTTTTTTTTTTTTACAAAATATCACAGGAACTGAGATGCTATTTCGGTCTAAAAAGTTTTCTTTTCTTGTATTGAATTGTTATTTCGGTCCAAAGTATTTTCACAAGTTTTACATCAACAGCTACATCAATTTTTTTTTAAAAATTTGTGAAAACAGCTCTGACTGAAATGACAATTCGGCTCCGAAAAAAATACTTTGGACTGAATGATATCTTGTTTCTTATGGTTTTTATAAAAACCAAAAGTAATCAAGTTGGCTTAGTAAATTTTTTTTCTTATTTATGGATTCTAAAAAAATTCCCATATTCTATGACTTATTCGTAGAGTGGTAACAATGTACTGTGCCGTATCGTGACTAATAATTTTAGTTTCGTGCCGTGCCGTGATTAAAATGTCGAAGGTGGTCACTGCCCAAACGTGACTGGTCACGTTTAACTATTTTTTTTTTTTTTATAATTTAGATTAGTTTATTCAAGATTCATCATTTGATCAATATCTAACTGTCCTAATTACATACAACTTGCGTGACCACGTGTCGTGCCGTGATCATATATTTTGCTTGACGTGCCGTGCCAAATTTTTAAAAGATAGTCATGGCACGTGAATGGTCACAGTACGCAACACACAAGTCATGGCATGTAACAGTCACACGTGTTGTGCCGTTATGGGCCATTTTAACTTAAGACTTGTAATAAGTGTTCTAAATAACTAGTTATGTTTTTTCAGACCATAAAAGCTAAGTTATGGAATAAAAGTGTGATAATTTAGCTACAACTGCTATAGCTATAATAGCTGGCCGATATTACTGCTATGCTATATGGACTTTAATTTTGCAATTTATATGTGCTTCTGTACTTTTGTTGCTATTTCTGATGCTATATGGTCTCCGCTATGATATATATGCTAAACCAAACTCGGTGCTTTTGGTTTTATTTGTGATTTAGTCTATGTCGAAAAATATTTGAATATTAATTCTTCCTTTTGCTTGCTCTTTGTCTAGTATTCACTTCTAAAATTATTGCCCTTCGTTTCAATTGAAAACTGATTTTAATTATTATAATATATAAAATATTCAAATAGGTACTAACTTCATTTCACTTGTAAAATTAATTATTCTTCGTCTATTATAACATGTAATACTATGAAATATGAACTATTAAAGAATGTTACCTTGTAGATCATTTTTTTTCTTCTTATTTGCATAATTGAAAAAAAAGATATAGTTTTATATTAGTTGTCATTTGGTTGTTACTCAAATTCTTCAATATCATTAATAATTTTGATAATTAGTAGAAATATAGAATATAATTTTTGAAAAGAAAAGAAAAAACACTATGTACGATAGTTTTTGCGATGGCTACGCTATTTGTACAAATAGTTTTTATTTAAATCTCTCTGTGATAACGCGATAATTGCTATTTACAATCTTGCTTGTAATAGATTTTAGAACGTTCCACCGGGCACAATATGATGTGGAATTTATGAGTTTTTTTTAATTCTTAAGAAATTATAATTACACATAATTTTTATTTATACTAGCTTAATACATTTCAGTATTTTTACACTACGTGATGCCTTATTATATGTGTGCGAGTTAATGATCAAAATGCCCTCAACAATGTTTAGCACATTTCAATAAAATATACTATGTTAAAGTAGTTGTCAAAGTCATAAATAAATATTAATTAAAAAATGTGCATGTCATAAATGTGAACTCAACATGGTAGAGCAAGAGTTCAAAACTTAGTACTTCGTAATTAATTTTGAAAATTCACCTGATCAGCTCCTAATTGCACCTCAAGTACCTGGTGATCGGTTTTATACTGAGATGTTCTGCCTGAAACAAAACAGAGAACCAACTTTTCGTTACGCATCCAAACTGTGGAAATTAGTGATGAGTGAGATTATAAGAAGAGTGAGAAATGCCTCCTTCACTTCATCCAAAACAATACAGAGAATATGGTCTAAAACAAAAACAGAAAATGGGTTAGATTAGAACTGTTAATAGATAATTTTTATCCAATTATATGATTTATTTGAATGATAAATTATATTTAATGAGTTTTTTTTTATTTAAAATCGAACATTTTTTTATCTATGCAATTTTTAAATAGTTTGACATCAATATGTTACCGAAATTTGACAACATTATATTTATTTCTTAAAAGAATATGGTTACAAGTTATTTTAAAACTTATTTATTCCGACAACTAAAGATGTACCAAATTAAATCATCTGAACACATACACTGAAAACATATGTCTAGGTTCAATTATTGTGAACACATACGTTCACATTTAATTTTGAACGCAAGCGTTCATATTACCTACGTTGCACATACACTGAAAGCATAGTCCAATTGTACATGAACACATGCGTCGACATTTAATTTTGAACACAAGCGTTCATATCATTATTACCTGTGTTTAATATATCAGCTTCCGTACTTAAGAAAAAAAAAATCATCATTTTAACTATTTGACGTATGAGTTCAGAATGAAAACATTTATATTTTTTTTAATATTTTAAAATCAGGATAGACAAAAATATTCTTCAAGCTATTGTTTTCTTTCTTGACAAATAAGTAATTTTATTGTCATTATTTTAATTTAGATTTGTTTGAATTTCTAAGAAGAGGGACTAGAAACAAGAGACATAAATTTATAAGGAAGTTTACTTGTATTTTTGACTTCATTATTATATACAGTACAAATGACATAATTTATAGCAACATAAATATCTAAAGAAGAACTCTATGAATAACACGTCCTAAAATATCCTATGCTAAAATACTAAATTCTTTCTCCTTAATATAGATTGTCAAATATAATCTATTATTCTGATATTCTGCTAAATCAAGCCTAATATAAATATATGATGAGATGAGAGACAAACACAACAATCATCCCCTTTACTTGAAATCTCATCCTGAAACAAAAAAAATGTCTATCATTCAATCCCTCCAATATCCGATAATAAATAGCCATTATCCGTCGCACACGCCAAAGCACAAAATGCGTGATGTCAAACATCATCGAAATGTATCATCCAAATAAAAAATCTCTAAACATCCAAAACACCAAAATACCAAAATTTCCAATCCTCAAAATCAACAAAATTGGAATTACAAACCCACCAAAGTTGGAATTATCTTAACACAACTACCATCACATAAACAACCAGAAAATCATCCAAAAATCTAGAAACAACTCGCCATAAGTATACTCTGTGTATTGGTGCGAGACAAACCTGATGTAGCTATATAGATCGGAAAATAATGATATTATCTACTAGAGTTTGAATCCATGATAACATAACCATTATCAACAAAAACACCCTTTCACAAAAATTGCCCGATTCTCAAAATCCTCCAATGATCAAAACACACCAAAATACCCAAATAACTAACCACTAAATCACCAAAATTCCAATTAACCAAATTAAAAAAAAAATTAGAATTACCCGAAAATCCTAGCTAAATTGCACATATGCCTCATCTTCGGTGTAAATTGACTTCGTGTATAACGACACAGTCTGAATCCAAAAATGGTCATGGCGTGGTAAAAAAAAATCATCTCACGCGACTTGGTGCATGTACTGACTAAATAGCTCAACAAGAGGAATTAGCAATTCACAATTAGTGTTAGCACATCCACAAACTCAGACGCGGAAGAGGAGAGGGATCTGGATTGACATATCTTAACAGCGAAAACAAATATCAAACTTCCTCCTTTTTTTTTTTCTTCTTCGCCATGATTAAACCCTCTTCTATCTTACTAAGCTCTGATACCAACTTGTTAGAGTTTCGAAGAAGAGGCTAGAAACAAGAGACAAACTTTATGATGAACCTTAATTGTATGTCTTGACTTTAATTGTTGTGTAAGTCTCTCATCTCATCATATATACATCAGTCTTGATTAAGCTTCCTCATAAAGTGTCTCTTGTTTCTAGCATCTTCTTCGAAACCCTAACAAGATTTGAAAACTAACATTTTAGATATGATGTAATAAGATACAAATATATCAAGTATATAAAAATGATAAGCTTAATTAGCAGCACGTTTTACGTTCTCTAATAAATGATCTTTTTGTCCATTTGAAATTAACAACCATAACTTAATTCAATGTAAAACTACACTCAAAAATCACTATTCCAATACACACACACACACACACACACACATATATATATGAGGAGGGATCAAGTTACAATAAAGTTACACCAACGGTTTTTTCATTTTTAAAGTCCAAATCGTTCAACATGATTATGTAAATAAAATGTGCTTCCAAATCAAATTTTCATTTTTTTAATTTTTTTTACTATTTATTAAGTATTTTACAAAAACAAGTCAAATTCAGACCATTGAATTTTGTACTCATCTTAATAAATAGGAAAAAAATTAAAAAAAATGTAAAATTTGATCTGGAAACACATTTTATTTAGATAATCATGTTGAATGGTTTGGATCAACGATTTGGACTTTGAAAATAAAAAAAACCGTTGTTGTAACTCAAATTTGTGGTAACTTGATCCCTCCTATATATATATATATAAAGTCTAATGTGTTTTCAGTAACATATGGGCCGAAGTGCTACGGTTCAAATTTGAAGTTTCAAAATTCAAAAAATTGATTTGAATCGTTAGATGTGTTCTCTATATTAAAATGTGCTTGGAGACCAAATTTTGCATTTTTTGGAATTTTTTTACTATTTATTGAGCTACTTTGAAAATTGCTGATCCAACGGTTTCACTGTTGAGTTAAGGCACCATTGGATCAGCGATTTTCAAAGTGGCTTAATAAATAGTAAAAAAATTTAAAAAATGTAAAATTTGGTCTCCAAACACATTTTAATATAGAGAACACATCTAACAGTTTAGATCGGCTTTTTGGATTTTGAAATTTCAAATTTGGACCGGTAGCACTTCGGCCCATATGCTACCGAAAGCATATTAGCCGGACTCTCTCTCTCTCTCTCTATATATATATATATATATTTATTTCAACAACATATATGCAAACTTATATTGTCAAAATCTCCAAATAACATCTCTTTTTTCTACACGAAGTAGAGAGGAAAGAATTGTGTTCTCGATTAGCCGCCTATCTTGGATCGAATTCTGAAATAGTCATCTCGTTCTTAGACACTGGCACCAAGTTTCTCTGAGACCCATCACTAAAATCACCACCTCCTCTTCTTATGTAAAATGCAGGCTTCGAAGGTACTTGGAGAGAGATGGTGTTGCTAATAAGCATGATCACTACCTCTGACATGCGGGGTCTATCCATTGGGTCCTCTTGCACACAAAGAAGCCCTATATGTATGTGCCGGATTATCTCATTTGTTGGGCATTCCATGAATGGGTCGATTATGTTTGTTATTGTACCTGCTGTCCATTGCTCCCACGTCTGAAATTCCACCATTATTACTTAAGATATAGGACTATAATAAAAAATTTACATCAGCATATCTTTGCCCTCCTGATACACTGACGACATCTTGTAAATAACCAAATCACCTGCTATATATTCTTCCACAATTTGTAGAGAAACCACAATAAAAGATTATTTAAGTTATCATTTTATTACGGGAAGCAAGTTAAATAGAGAATTTTAGTTTTTTGTAGGAGTAAACATGATACTAAATGTAAAGGTATTGATGATATTTCTAATTTTTTAGGGTATTGATCATAATTTGGCACTTGCAGCATACATGAGTTAAATTGGCCCTTGTGATCTTTTCTAAGCTTACATGAATAATGAATTGCATTTATTACATAAATTCAAGAGAAATGGATTAGAAATTCTTACAGAGCTTAGAAGGTCTTCACTCAGTTCAGTATCAAATGTACCACAACATTGTTTCCCAGTAATTATCTCTAAAAGCAAAACACCAAAACTAAACACATCTGACTTGATTGAGTAGCGTCCATGCAGTGCATATTCAGGTGACATATACCCACTGTACAGTTCACATGATAGGACTAATTAAAAGGGATCCCTCATTGTCCCAGTTGCAAAATTTATGCTTTTTGGGTGCTTTTTTCCTTGAAAATTACACCTGAAAAGGCTGAAATTCCTAAAATTGACATTTAACATTCATTATTTGGGCTATTTGAAAACACTTATTGGACTAGAGTTATACACATAAAACAAGTCCATTAACTGTTGTTAATGTTGTGCTTAAGTTTCTTCCTTAACAGAACTTGATGCAAATCAAGCCAACTAAATTATTGTTGATTTGAAAGTTCTGATCAGTCAAATCTGAAGGCGAGTTACGAGTCAAATTACAAAGGTTAAGGAGATGGAGATTCAGTTAATTTGCACCTGATCTGATGTGAGAAGTTTGGTGTTAGCCACAAAATAAGAGGAACATTTGGTGTTGGTAGCTTGGATTTTTTTTCTAATGGGTCAAGTATGGAAATGAGAAATGAGTCAAGCACAATCATGATATATAGAGATCATAGCGCACTTACAATGTACCTACAACCCGTCTTGTGACATGTACAGTCTGGTCTACTAGAAACAATCTAGCAAGACCAAAGTCTGAAATTTTAGGGTTCATATCAGAATCCAACAAAATATTGCTCGCTTTCAGATCTCTATGTACAATCTTCAGTTGTGATTCTTCATGCAAATACATGAGTCCTCGAGCAATGCCATTTATTATTGCCAATCTTTTTATCCAGTCAAGTTCTTGCCTTCTTTCATTATCTGTTACATGAATGTTAGGGAGAAGTACTTAAATTGAAACAGATCAATGAGTTTATCACCAAATCTCACAATTCGTACCCTTAAGTTGCAAATAATACTTTTTATTTTTGTAGTTTGACTTTATTTTACTCTACTTTTTTCAATGAATATCAATGATTTATATGAAGAAAAGAATTTATGTAAACATATTTGAATTTTGGTTACCAAAAAGAAAGGTGTCAAGGCTTCTATTTGGAAGAAACTCATAAACAAGAATCTTCTCTTGTCCTTCCAAGCAAACACCTATGACTTGTACCAGATTCTTGTGTTTAAGCTTTGCAACCAAAACTAGCTCATTTTTCAATTCTTCTAATCCTTGCGCAGAACTTTGAGAAAGCCTCTTTACTGCTGCCTCTTGCCCATTTGGGAGTGTGCCCTGAAAGATGCAGTTAGACATAGAATTACAAATGTGATGGAAATTACAAAAAGTTAAAACTAATCAAAATAGCAAACAATGTACATTAAAAATGTAGTTAAATGTTTTTCATTTATGTTTACATTTCAGAATTTCCAATTTATGTTCAATGACATTTTTAATATTAAATTATGTCTATTTTATAATTCTCGAGTGAAAAAAGGACTGAATTTGGGTAATATATATTGCTGCTAACGACATGTTTAGGATAAAATGGTAAGAACTAAAAGAAGGAAAATTCTTCCTTCATGGAGTAAAACATGAAAATATATTACTATATGGATAATTTCACAATTTTTAATGATGTTCAAAGATTGCAGGTGTAGAAGTACCTTATAAACAACACCAAATCCACCTTCACCCAGTTTATTAGATTCGTCAAAGTTTGATGTGGCAGCTTTCAGTGTAGAAAGACCAATAAGAAATGATTCAATGTTTTCTTTATTCATCTCAGAGTTGATCATTTCTAAAAACAATGAAAAACAGTCAATGAATTCCAGTTATGTAATAAAATCTAACAAGATAAAGGAGTGGTACATTTATTTAACAATAAATGATTTTGTCAACTAAATTTATGACTTACCAGATAGAAATATTTTTCTTCCATGAGATCGCTTCTTATATAAAAAAAAGGAAAATATTACTAATAATAATACAGCAGCTACCACAGGAATAGTGATGGCAAGAGCTGTAACATTGCTTTTCTTCTTATTACCTGCATAATAAATAATTGCTTCAAAAATTAAAAGGGGGAAGCATACTGACACCTCACTTATCAGGACTATAATTTACCAGGGCATTTCAGACAATTTGACATATAGGTCCACCTAATTTAAAAATTACAGCTTAAAGGCTTGTGAGGATAAAAGGATTTGTCCAAATACAAATCTACTCAAGATAAAAAGGAATTATTGAGTGAACTACATATTGATCCCTGTGAGGATGAAATAAATATTATGAACTTCAATTCTTCTTAAATTCTGACAATCATAGCAAATATATTTTGAAGATGGAGCCAGTTCGAATATATCCAGGCAAATTTGATTTTCAAATCGAATTCAAGAAAAAAAATTGAGGAGCCTGTTTCTTAATACAATCAACTATTTTGATTTAGTATCAGTTGAAGTTGATGCGAAGAAGTAGATAATGCACATGGTTTTTGTGCTACAAATCAAAGTCTTGTTTTCTGTCAATACATGGCTTCGCAAATTTCCATTTCTTTTGTCCATTTCAGTGCAAGTTATTACCTATCTAAATTGACCTCTAACTAATGCAACTTGCAAATTATCACACGATGGGCAAAATATTTGTTATAATACTATGTCTAATTATTACTTTTGTATACCTTTGTCAAGTAAATGGTCATTAAATTAACTTATATTAAAAAAAATGATGCATTGATGAATTAGCATATTCATCTAAAGTAACTGGTTGTGTAATCGTTGATGTAGACAAAAATAAACAGATGGTCCATTATTACAAACACATGTTCAACCACTTACTTTTATTTATTACAGGTGGCAATACTTGGGTGGATAATGTGCTGTCAACTCGTACCATGGGAGGACCTTCATAGAAAGCATACGCCTCGTACCTAATATTACAATGTATACCGATTGTTCTTCCCCCAACACTTCCACTAACAAACCTATACGCAATTAGGTCTTGAAGACATTCCTGGGAAAAATAAATTAATATATATATATTAGTTTCAATTTTTTTCATTTGTTCTGTGTCAGCGCAACAACCATGAACAGAGCCTACATTCAACTAGGATTAGGCAACTCTACCCCTGAAGTTGAACAAACCGTATGAATCCCATTTGAATATGGGTTGTTATCTACCTCTGTAAGAGAAATTGCCTAACCCTGGATATTTTTTCCTACCTCAGGCAAAATTTCTGGCTATGCCCTCGGCAACAACACTGATGTAATATATGTTCAAAATAAATGCAACAGCGACTGCCCTTAGTGGTACCAATATTGTCAGGTATGTCACATGGTAAATACTACTTGTAGGTAATATATAATTACAACATGACACCTTATTTGGACGCACATGTACCAGACATGAGTGCAACAAGGCCATATATAATACCTTTACATATTACCATGCCTAACCAATCGTACCTGACACCGGGACTTGGTCATGTCTGGGGTGCACTGCATAAGTGCATAGATGATAGGATATTCAGTCGAGAAATTTGTAGCAACTCCTGTGGCGAATAATTTGGTTGAGTTGTTGATGGCCCATGATGTCATCTCTGACATAAGCTGGAGGATTAACCCATCAAACCGGACAGGGGTCCACAGTAATCATTAATATATTCAACAGGAGCTGCTGTGGTGAGTTGTCTAATGAGGAGAGAAAATACTGGCTCGAGAAATACATGTAGCAACTATTGTACCACATCCACGCCGTCTTATAATATGGGCATAGAGTCAATATATCCTGAAATTTTTATTTGAAGCCACATTTTAAGTAGTTATTATGATTTTGAATTTACCAATAAATGGCTTAAGTTTTTACTTTTTATTCAAATTAGACTTTTTTGAATGATTAGAGTTTAGAAGACAACTTACTGGTGTGTATTTACAAGAATGGAATGACTTACAATCTAAATTTTTGCACTTTACTCCTAATTTCTCTTTGGAGGACAGATTGCTTTGGAGATGGTCTCATAAGCATGACTTTACTGTACATTCTTTTTATAGGTGGTTAGAGTATGGTGATACTATATGGCAGTCTAAATTTCCTTCAAAGGATAAGATCTTTTTTTTGGTTAATTAGGAAAAATAATGTGTTAACTTGAATTAATTTAAGTAAGAGAGACTGGCAGGGATGTACTGACTCTGTCTTTTGCAGTCAACCTGAAATCACTAATTATTTATTTGTTCAATGTTCTAACATTAAGCAAATTTGGAATTGGATTGCTGCTTTTAATGGTTTCATTTATACCTGTGACACTGTAGATGATCTATGGTTCATTGATGCAGCAATTCCACTCGAGGACAAACTATTACTAGAATTAATTAGAGGAGCTGTTCTTTGGAACTTATGGTTGGTGAGAATCAAGTTTGTTTTAATGGTATTACTCCCTTACCAGCTAAGGTCCTATGTACAAGAATAATCTCTTTAGCATCAATTTGTTGTCAATCCAAGAATGATGACTCTTACTCTAAATTGTGCCTTATTATCCTTCCCTATGATGTTAAGGACATATCAGATCAGGTGGAAGAG
This sequence comes from Carex cristatella, assembly GCA_024447775.1. Lineage (NCBI taxonomy): Eukaryota > Viridiplantae > Streptophyta > Magnoliopsida > Poales > Cyperaceae > Carex > Carex cristatella. Next base: position 3,222,622 of record JAJHPF010000006.1, read on the forward strand.
GAGGAGGAATACCATAAGGATATTTTGGACCTTACCATGGAGCATTTTGGGACTGGCAACCTCCTCAAGTCAATGTCTGGAAGAGACTTGGAATAAGATGCTTCAGTTGACTGGGACCAGCTTTAACAAGTTTCAAGTTGTTTTGGTCATGTGTTTACTTTGTGCTATGGGTTATACTTTGTTTGTTTTGTTGAATGAATTGAAGTCCTTGGCAGTTATTTTTGTGCAGGTATTGCTAGGTAATACTTAGGTTGATCCAGGTTTTAGTTTCTAAATGTAAGTGTTGATGATTTGAAATATATATTATGTAATATTGGCCATGAGTAGGTACCTATTTTAGGTACTTGTTCATTGTTTACTGACTTCAATGGAAATCGGTGGATTTATCCACTATTTTCAATGAAATACCTAGGAAGCCTTTTGCTAATTTTTATTATATACAACAAACATATATTTTCTTGATTTACCAAATATGAAAAATAAGGACAATTTGTTTGACCTGATATCCAAATTATTCTATATTATTGAAAGAACAGACTGGATTATAAGAAATTAGAATTTACTATTTGATTGTAAACAACCTCATCATTAAAAAATAGCAAAGAGAAATAGTATCCTTAGGAATGCAACGAATAGTTAAACGAAATTTACCAATGTCCATGAGAAGCAAGTGTTGCAATAGGAAGTATTATGGTCACCACGGCAGAGGGCAATACCGGTCACCATATTTGGTACTGTACCAACAGTACCAGCCGCGAAACCATTACCAGTAGAATTGGAGCGCAAAGCTGAGAAGAGAAGGTTAAGGTTGGACTGGTACGTACTGTTGTTCGTGTAGTTACCTGTACTGTTACCATCATGGTCACAAACGTAATAGAAGTATTCTGTGGAATGCGGTACGTCAATTGCATTGCCTGGTACCGGGAGGTATACGATGAGAAAGAGAAACACTATGAACTGCATCGTAGTTGATAAAATGTGTAATTATTTCTTTCTTTGGATTAAAATCTAGATGGAGAGAGAAAAAGGCTAATCGATTTTGACTGTGTTCTTTCTTCTTCTGGATTTAAGAGGGGGCAGAGAGAGTGAGAGGGGGATAAATCACGGGACAAATTTGGGTCCGATGCCCATCGGACTCAAATTTGGGTTCGATGGGCACCATAACCGTCCGATTAACATTAATAATCGTGCGCACGGATATTAAAGCAAATGCGCACGGATAGGAAAGTAACGCGCACAGATCTTAAAGCAGATCGGACGGTTATGGAACCCATCGAACTCAGTTTGAGTCCGATGGGCATCGGACCCAAGCTGCTCCCATAAATCACATACTCTATACACATACGAATTCGCATCCTCTGAGATATCTCAAACTTTGCTTGACTTTTTGGAATATCTCAATCGTTCAAATACATTCTGCACGAATCTCAAAGCTCAAATAAAACTAGCCCCCTACGCTTCCCCGAATAGGCACCGGACACGTCAGTCACGCAAAAATGGAGATATCTCAGAGGTTACGGACTCATACAGATACAAGAAGTTCAATATTCGCAACGAGGGTGGCCCAGTGGTCAAAATTTCTCTCAAAAAAAAATGGTCAAAAAACACGTGGGAAACTGGGATCTCGTGAGGCAAATAACGAAAATGGATTCCGTGTAGCTTGGCCAACAAAGGGACGCTGGCCGCTGGCCGCTGGGAAGTAATTTCAAGATTGAAAAAGGGTTGACCCCAGTGGCAGTGAGTTGACACAGGGTTACGTATACCATCATCGTTTTCAATGGAAAAGAGAAGTGTATAATCCAGTCTCCGTCAGTAGTTTCCTCTCAGGGGATTCCGGGATAGTTCATATCACCTAAAGTAACTCAAAATTTTGGGTATAGATCCGGACCGTTAGATTTGATTTGGCACAAAGACTAAAGATCCCCTTGCATTTCACCTCAGTTCGGATTGACCCGAATTGTGATCATATAGTCCAGATTTAAACTCAAAATTTGAGTTACTTCGGAGGATCAAGGATCTATCCGGATTTGGTTTAATGCAGGAGTGTCAACAGAAACCACTTACTCATTTACCCTATCCGTGTTGTATTCAATAAGACAGGTATGAGTAAGGGTTTTTTTTTCGTTAGCTTATTGGATATAGGTATAGGTAAAGATTTCAGAAAACGGATCCAGACCTCCAAGAATGATTGAATTGACAATTTCAGAAAACCTGAAATCTCCAAGAATTTCAACAGATTTGTTTCTTTTTGTATGGAGTCAAGTGATAAAAAAATATTAAACAAACTAATGTATTAAAATTACTTTATAAATTTTTTAATTTTGACCGCTTGACTTTGTATTAAATTAATTCAAAAGTTTAAAAATATCACATGTAGATGCATTACTTGTAAAGTAAGATAGATTTTAACGGTTTAAATTTGGCGTTTGAAATCAATCTAATTTGTTTTAGAGTTGAGTTCACAAAATGATGAACTTAAGTAATACTCGGTGTAACTTGTACAATAATCCACAATAAAAACAGAACAACATTTTGATTTCTGAAAAGCTTGTCTAAGGATACATCCCGCTGTTCTTTTTAATAGATTTGTTTCAGGTTTAAATAAAAGAGAATTTTATAACTGGTTAAAATAAATACAGTTATTTTAAAAATACAGAAAATAAGAAATTTCAATGCATTTTTTAGGATATCTTACGATTTATTTTGGGTCCATGAACAGTCGTTACAGACTACGCCCTGTAACAACTATAGAATTTTTGCTAGTTTTCCGAAATATAATCATAATAAGAAATCATCTTCTTCTTTTATTTTTATTTTTATCAAAAGTTACCCTTATTATAAAATCCAAATTTTCATTTGCGATTTTTATTGGATAACTTCTGACTGGCCATTTTTATTAATACCACTGTCAAAAAAAAAACAAAAAATTATGAAAAATTTCAAAAATACCAAGGTATCCACTGTAATATACCGATATTTGAGTTTTTAGGGGCTAAATGAGACTGCAGATTGAATTGACATTCCTAGTATTTTTGGAATTGCCCATTTTAAGTGGCGTTTTGGTTTGTTTATTTTTTTTAAATGGTATTAATAAAAATTTCGGTCTGACTTGCTCTCCTACTTTTCATTGTCGACTAGGCCCAGAGAATCTTCAACAGATTACAAATTTGACATAATTCTTTATAAATATTTAAAGTTAAAAGACTTGACTTCATCTTCTTTTCATAAAATACAAATTTTCTTTCAGAACTTTTGGAGGCCACATTTAACATTCTCATACCATTTGTTAAGATGTCAACTACAACAGTTTTACCTAAACCAGCATACCTTCTTCTCAAATGAATCATAGCCAGATCTGGGCCGTCCAATCTAAATCTTGACATGTTCAATCCATCCTAGATTCCTAGGCCTCTTCAATTGTATCTACTCAATTTGAAGAGCAGCTGATTCCAAGGGAGGGATGCCTTCTATTACAAACTTTTAAAACTAATTACTATAAATGAAGATACAACCTACAAAATTAAATTACTAATTTGAAAAAAAATATTTTAAAAAAACACAAAAAAAATTTGAAGGGAAGAACTTTACTTTCATGCAGCTTTTGAGTGGAAGAATGACCGCCTCTGCGACAATGGCACCAAAATCTCATACAAATTACAGATAGCTCCCTTATCATACACATTATTTACAACTATGGGCTCCACTTTCTGCAATGGTGATTTTTTGAACAAAAGTCCTCCATTTGCTCTGTGGAACGGGTGGTGTGACATTCATTGAATTTAAGCTTGCCTTCAGTGCGGTCCCACTGGTCTTGGCCTCATTCACCTTTCTCTTCCAAGTAATGTAGTCTTGCCATTTGAAAGTCTATAGAAGAAAATATTAACCCACAAAAAAATATAATCATTCAAGTTCAGCGAAAATCAGTTATACTTATACCACATACCTTATTTTGCTAGAACTTGTTCTTATTTTAAATGTAAAACTTTAAAACTGAGCACAACTACTGAATTTTGTATCACTTAGCAGCTTCTTTTGCTTTTCCTTTTTAACTGAGCATAACTATAAATTTCTTTATAACTGAGTAGTTCTCTTAATTTTATTGTGCCCCTGAGATATATTGAAGAGTGAAGAACATGTTCCATGGTTACCAGTAAATTATTGCAGGTTTTAGTTGGTTTTAAGATTATAGTATATAGAAACCATACCAGTTAACTAAATCAAAATTATGGTCTAAAGAAACGATACTTCCCTCAAATAAGATATAAAAATTAGCATAAAAGAAACCATACTTGATGCCTAATCTACAAGTTCTCCAGTACCAAAAAAAAAACAACTGGTGCATAACATATTGCATATGAAAGAAGATGCTGAAGTTTTCAAAGGGTAGTTTGGACAATCTTTTTAGAAAAAGAGGGCTCACATACAGGGAAGTAGGAAATTTTAAAATGCTATTCAGGGGCACATGAATATTTGTTATTTTGTAGGGACTTGAATATCTATTATTCACAAAAAGTTAGTCCATCTTTGTAAGCAAAAAATGGCAGACCAGCTTATGAAAGAAGAGAATTGCATTGAACTGGGAAGTAACCTCATTAGTTGTCATGTTAGTGAGGCAGAGGTGTGCATGATAACCGAAGAAGCCAGCCAATAGAAGTGATATTATGCCCAGAAACACAGTCAGGAGTATTTGTGTGTTGTATGAAGCCAGAAAATACTGCAGAAAACATGAATGGTATGTACTGTAAATATGTCAAATCCGTAATTTTTATGTTCTCTGTTTTTGGTTGGTTTTTTGGTTTAGTAAAGTTTTAAGCACTTTAGAAGGATATAAAAAAAAGCGTAAATGAATTAATTCATTATATTATTTTCTTTAAAATTGAGGTTTTTTTACCTGCACAACGTGGGGAAACAAGGCCGAGAATGAATTTTCAACACCATAATAAACTGCAAAAATAAGAAAAATATTGTCAAACAAGGCATAGATATTAAACAAAAAAGGAGAGTTTAATACGCGGTGAGCAAATGATACAGTGATTTCGAGCTGGCATGACACCTAATAGTGTCAATTGAAAATAAGTGCAAAAACAAGAATGCACCAGTAGGCTGTCAGTGGCAGCAGGCAGCTTATGGCAGTTATTTTCTGCATGGTTGTCCCCCCATCCCCTCCCAGCCCCCAAAAAAAAAAAAAACAGCACCACTGAACTAAATATACTTACCTGTTAAAATATAGATAATTTTGCGTTCACGCAATTGACCAGCAAGAATCAACCCAAGTACAACAGCTCCATATAAACATATTAAGAAATGCCTGTCAGGTGACATGATAGATAAATCACAATAGGAAGAAAATAAGAACACTGTTTTTAATCGCAAAGCTACGGTTGATATATATTCTAAGGCTATCCTTAAGTGTTCATTGAGGTCAGATACCAGTATGATCCAGCATCCCACATCATCCATCTACCTAGTCGGTGCTAATTCAACAGATAAGGAAATTGAAACAAAAATCATTTAAAATTGAGGCTTAGTTTAGGTATTGCCCATTTGCAATAATTCATCATTAGTTGAGACTCAATTACAGAAAGAGTTGCTTAGTTGGAATGAATTGCATAATTTGCAGAAAAAAGTCTCCCATGTTTATTTTATCAAAATTAAGCATTTGAACAGAAAAAAATATAAAAATAGAAATGATAAAACAAATCAGAAGGATCCAATAAGTACTGAAGTCCAAGAGGGAAATTTGTATTCAATATGTGTGAACACAGAAGTTCTATAAGAAAAAAAGCTTACCAAAACAAGAAAGCAATAAAATAACGTGTATTTTTCTCGCCAATGCAATTGTTCTGCAAAGAACCAAGATAATAAATACAATAGTTAACAGTTTTACCCAGTTCAAGTGCTGACTACCGAGTACATATCAATAATTGCACCTGACTTCAGACAATACCATACAGGTTACAACCGATTCAAAATATGTAGGGACTTATTTTTTGGCCACAAAGTACTGCTTCTAGCATGAGTTTAGCCTTAATTTTCATCGTATTGCAACCAATCACAAAAGCAAGTCTGAAACATTGAAGACCAAGTACAATTAGTAAATAGTATAATGCATACCATCCATCCACAATGGTGATCAAATCGAGCGACACACCTGTCACAAATTTTGCAATGCTTTGCTCTTGCAGGTCTGATTTTTCACATTTAAAAAAAAAAACATTTTAATAAGAAGAAAAGGAGCATGCTTATAGACAAGGGTTATTAATGTACCAGCCATATCGTATTGATTTTATTTGGAGTTGTATATTTGGTACCTCAAAGAAGCCCCAAATTCTAGTGGTTATATTTCAAAATGCAGCAAGTATTTTACAGTATTTGAAAAAAGTTCCCAAAACTTTCTCAGGTTCACATATAAAAACCAAAGCTCTTCATGTTATTAACATAATAACGGTGAAATGTTAAACCAACACTAAGGTATATATGAGTATATGACTAAATTGGTCATGACTTTGTTGTGTTGCTGACAATGGACATACAAATTAAGAAACCAGCATCTAAATCCTACTGAGTTTCTGTTCATGGGTGGTGAGGGCTCTTCAGCATTAGCTGATCCAGTAATCTAGTAGTTGGTAGTGTTAACTAAAAAGTTCCTGAGGAAAAGAAGATTTGTACTCTTATTGAAGACATGGTATAAAGTGCACTCAAGTACAAATTGCCAAAAAATAACAGAGAGAGAAAGTAAGGAAGTCCATTCTAAACCTCAAGTAAACATAAAGAACAAACCAGGAAAAAAAATTAAAATCAAACCAAAGTAGCCAAAACTATCAAGTCGATATTCATTGCTGGTACTTATACTGAAAGTAACTTAAAACTAAAACACGCAGCTGAGCAAAGTACCTTTTAATTTTGCAAGTGGAGCATTCCTTCTCAACAAATATCAAATCATCATAAGGATAAGCTAATATATATCTAGAAACATTTGCAGCTGTGACAGTTCCTGGATCAGAGAAACTAGTCAAGACAAATAGTGCGAGACCTACTACCACCGCCACCACGCTCAAGTACCTATCAATGAAATTTGTACTTTAGCGGCTTTGTCTTCACAAAGTAAAAAAAATGTAGGAAGCATGGGTTTTGCTAAACAGATCCTAAACATCTTCAAATGTACAGCTACAAGTAAATTCCAAATTTGTTCGATGTCTGCCCGGTTTCCACTATTAATCCTTGAAGCCATGAGCATTCATAAATAAATATTCTAATTTTGGGCCCACAATTTTAATAAGAATCCATAGTAGGATACAATTTCTAATTTATGAATTCAAAAAACTAAACAGAAAAAAAAAAAAAAAAACATAGTTGGAAACTTGGATTTCTTTTCTCTGGAAGTACCTATGGTATTCACTAACATAGTATCCAGGAATGTACTTGAAAGATGAGTTTGCTACAATCATATATGTCACTCCAATTATCACGAGATAAAATATCTGCATTGTTAGACAAACACTGATTACTAAACAAGCAGCACTCTATTACCAAGTATAATGCCATCAATACAGTTCAGTGCACCCTTAATGCATGTATTAATATATAGCCACAGTCATAGGATCAATAGCAGTTGGGTCACACTTTGGTCTTCTTGGCTTGGGTCACTTAATCGCCGGTTAATTGAGTATTAAACATAAATCTGTACAAACTAGCTAGATACCAGTCCCAGGTCCTTGGGTAACAGTAAAAAATATTTCAATCGACATAAGTATCAGAACTGTTATAAGCAATTAACAGAACTTGTTCTTCAACCAAACCAACTAACAGAATATCAACATATGTGAAAAGAAGTAACAATAATATATTTACAAACTTGTAATGTTGGATTTGGCCGCTCACAGCAATATCGCTCTACACCAAGCACACAATTTGTAGCTCTTGAGCCAAATATTTTCCCCACAAATCGTCTGAAATATATTTAAGATTCATAATACACATATCAGGTTATGCTACCAAATGAAGAAACACGAGTACTGGTAAATGAAATGGCACCACCACACCAGTACTGGTAAGCCAAACTGTTTTTGTTGCTTTCTATCTCCAGCTGTAGATTGAGACTCAGTTGGATTCAGATCAGGTCAAATTGCTGCAAACTGAACTCAGTTTGACTTACTTAAAAGGAGGCTTAGTTGCTATATTTTGTCTTCTACATCGCTAATTTGTTGTTAAATACTTAATTAAGGTTTATTGACAGGAATTAGAATAGAGAGAGAGAGGAGTACAGGAAATAGTCGTAGGCACCAAAGGTAAGAAAATAGTGAAGGCGTTCGATGAAAGTGCCCTGAAAAATAGGCCACTGGCCGCACAAGAAGGAAACCACCACCGTCGCCGTGCACACACCGTGCAATACCAGAACCCACTGTACCATTTCTGAGAATTTTTTTTTTCTTTTGCTTTTCTTTTCGTTTTAGGTGGAACCGTGGTGAAGGTCAACTACAGGGAAGCGATTAGGACGAAACGACGAAAGGGTTGAGTCTGGTACGAAGGGCCCCAATGTGTTAACATTCTTATAGAATCCGATCAACGCAGGTACTTCCCGGACTGAGGTGCAAATGGTAAATCCGGAACGTTCTTTTAACATGACACGAATATCAAAGCAGACCCTCCTACAATCTAATAGACACTCGATCCAGTTTGGACTAGGGATGAATAAATTGCTCATAGCTCGTGAATCGCTCATAACTCGCTCACTAACAATTCGTTAACGACTTGCTCATTAACGACTCGTTAACTTAATGAGCGAGTATGAGCATACCCAAACTCGCTCATAACTCGCTCATTAAGAATTTGCCACATCTAATCCCATCATATTTAATCTCAATTTATTAAAATAAAATTAAATTGAATAAATAAAAAAATCAACTAACCCAAATTGACTAAAGTTGAAATTAAAATTCAAAAAAAATAAAGCTCCAAAAACCAGTGATCCAATCCACTACTGTACTCCAACCTTAAATAATTGACGCTAAAACATACTTGTTTAGTGATGTATAATTCTGCTGTTTAATACTTTTTTTTATTATTTTGATTTTGTTAAATTTGCTTATGGATAATTTTTTATTAAATTATGTATTATTTAATTCGTGACTCGCTCAGTTGCTCATAACTCGCTCATTAACAGCCCGCTCATTAACAACTCACTCATTAACAACTCGCTCATTAACGACTCACTAACTTAATGAGCGAGCATGAGCATATCCCAACTCGCTCATGCTCGCTCATTAATCAGCCCTAGTTTGGACCAGCTAGAATTAATCTGGACTGTCCATTTTTTAGCTTGTCCCTCCAGTGTGTGTCCTCTGAGATATCTCAATTTTTGCGTGACCGACGTGTCCGGTGCCTATTCGGAGAAGCGTAGGGTAGGGGGCAAGTATTATTTGAGCTTTGAGATTCGTGCAGAACGTATTTGAATGATTGAGATATCCCAAAAAGTCACGCAAATTTTGAGATATCTCAGAGGTTGAGAATTCCAGATACGGGGGACACAGAAGTCAATTTGCTGTGATTCTTTGGAATCACAGGATCCTGCTTTTCTAAATCGAATCATTCATTTGTTCTGAGATTTGTGTATAAAAATCAACTGCCTTTAAGATTTTGCCTTTAAGATTTGTGCATTTTAAAGAATGAACGGTTAAATTTGGAAAAGCAACATCCTGCAATTCCAAATAGATCTCAGCAGATTTATTTCCGGGGGGACACGGTCTTATTCTTATATGGCGACCAGTCACCAGATTTACATGTAACGCCTGGAGTTCCGTTTATTTTATTAATTGGAAAAACAAAGAAAATATATCGATAACGGGTAAGGTTTCAGCAAAATTTGAAATATAAAAAAACATTATATAGTTTATAACATTCAAAACACTGTAGCTGGACGTTATAAATCACAACGTTCAGTTAGTCTGATCGCTAATGATTGTTAAAAAAAACATTGTAACTAGACGTTATGAACCATAATATTCAACTACAGTGTTTTTCGTCAAAAAATCTCACAATAGTAGTTAGAACCGAAGTAAAAAAAAATACTATAGCTGAATGTTATGGTTTTTTTTAACGATCTAACTACAGCTTTTTTTAACGATCATATTAACTGGACGTTATGGTTTATAACGTTCAACTACAATGTCCTGGACATTATAAACCATAACGTTTTTCTTATTTTTTGAAATTTGACGAAAACACACTTCATTATCAATATTTATTTTTTTTATCTTTTGTATTAATAAAAAAAATCAGGTCAGAGTTCGGATGCTATGAGGTAGCTCAAATTTTGAGTTTGAGTCCGGACCGTCGGATCAGAATCCGTTTGATCCAATCAATTTGATCTGAAGTGAAATGCATAGAGTCCTTATATAATATGAAAGCGAGTCTACTTCATGATAGAATTTGCCTTAATATAATTAGACGATATGAATTCACCACTTAGTGAGTCTAAAATCACGGTCTTCAAATCCAATACGGTACCTACGAGAATGAGATTTTGCATCGTCCTTTTTAACCTGACACAAATGATCTATTATAATTCGAATAGCACAAAATTTATTATGAGAACTCATTCTATCAAATGCGGTACCTCAGAGGCTACACACCCTCAAATCTTGACCTATTAATTTAAGTTTTTGAGTAATTTGAGAGTCAAGTAACACAATTATTTTAATATTTACAAAAATCTTCTATTTAAATTTTGAACCTACGATATTTCATGAGAATTTTTTTTTTTTCTGATACTAAATTAAAGATTGGTTCTCTCATTGTTTGAGTTTGAATGGTCGAGTTTAAAGCAGGGACAATTATATTCAAACTTACAATGTATAGTTTATTTTTTAAAATTCGTGCCATTATATAATAAATATATTGGATTCAAACTCTAAATAACGAGGTACCGTATTGTCAGTAATATAACCGCCGGGTTACTATGGCCAACTCAAAATTAAAAAAGTGTCAAAGGTAACCCTTTGGATCAAGAATTGAGAGTAGATCCGATGCCCATCAGACCATCCGATCTGTAACAAGATTCGTGCGAACTAATTAAAATCCGTGCATGTCTGTTTCAATTTCTATGCACACAGATCTTGATGCCAATCGTACGGTGTTAGAACTAATTGGACCAAAAAGTTTGTTAGGTAAGCTCGAGAGTCGAGATCAAGGACCAAAAAATTTCTATCCAGCCTTCTTAAATTTTTAATTCAACCAACAACGGATCTACGTTGGTGGTTTGGTTATAATTCCTATCATTACGATTAAATAGAACTTAATTTCTATTAAGAGAAAAAAAAAATCAATGTTGTACTATGTGCTAAAAGCGTTTGAGTACATGATTACAAGTTTATAACCAATGTTCGTCAAAACTATTCTCTGGTACTATAACATAGATTTGAGTATATAGTCGACTAATTACAATTAATGGTTTTTGAAAATAAAAAATAAAAAAAATATAATTGAATCTCTTGGCCTTGAGAAATCACTAACAAGCCTGTCCAGACCGATTTTTTTATTAATTGAAAATAAATAAATAAACATCGCGAAAGGAGATTGATTTAGTAGAAATTCGACATCTAGATAAACCAGACTGGTTTATCCCGTCTCACTAATCCCACTTCATTGCCTGCTAATCAAGTTAACTAAACATAAAATCAAGGACAGTAAATTCGATACTGTCCTATCGCCAAAAAAAAAAATCAAGTTTACCTCTGTTTGTCTCAAACAGTGATTTTTTTTTTTGCAAGTCTATTGTGAGCGAAATGGATGCATAAGTCCTTACCTCCGCATGTACGAGACTTTTTCAAGGATGGATTATTCCGTCCCGTCCTTGTATTTTTTTTAGTTAGTTTGATTAGCAAGCAGATTAGTAGGATGGGATAAAAAGTTCCGTCCCGTGGGACGGGATAAACCCACCCGGTTTATTTAGATATCGAATTTCCGCCAAATCGATTTCCTTTCGTGATATTTTTTTTATTAATAAAAAAAACGACAGTCTAGAAGGAGGCAATTAATTTTTTTTTTTTTTTTTGCAATTTTAGAAGTAGATAATTTACAGAGAAGGTAACTGCCCAATTCTATTAATATGGAAAAAGAATTGCAAGAGAACGGAAAAATTAAAAACCTTTTTTTTTTTTGAAACCTTCGCAGAAGCTGTAAAGTCGTAAGGGAGAATCAAACTCTCGACTTTTGAGTACAACAATTCTAGAATGTTTTTCTAGCCAACTGTGCTACCTCCTCTTTCTCAGAAAAAATTAAAAACCCTTATTAATATGGAATCAACCACTTAATAATGGAATGTACATAGCTACTTCGTCAATGCATTTTTTTCTCGTGACTAAAATTTTCAATTTCAGTGGCTTAAAAGTTCATTTTCTGAAATATTAAATAAATAAAAAAAATATGACTTCTACGTAATAATACAAGTCTCGTTCAAAATTAAATATGAATTTTGATTTATATATTAATTTCAATGCAGATGTTTGAAAGGACTGCAGAGTAGGTTTGATGGACATGAGACCTACTTTTAAATTTGATGTACTCTAGAACCGTTCGATTCGCATTGAAATCTGTGCACTCTATTTTAATATTCATACGCGCTTGTGTTAATTCTCGTGCACACAGATCTTAAGTGGATCAAATGGTCATATAGCCCATTGAGCTCAAAAGTAGGTGAGATGTCCATTGAATCTACTGTGTTCTCGTTTGAAAGAACTCGGGTTTCAACTTAAAGCAAATTTCAAAAATCTTATCACCAAAACCAATATCGATATATCAAATATACATAATAGTATAAATCAAATTCATAAACAAAATAAATAATACAAGTGTTCACAACATTAACAGTGTTCCCCTTGTTCAAGATTTCATGTCAAATCGAAACCGTCCAATCCATATTAAAATTTGTGTGAATTAAATGTGCATGAATATCGATACAGATTGAATTGTTTTAATCGAATATCAGATTGAATTTGATTTGATGTTCATTAGGCTCACCTCCACTCTATCTTGATTTTATTTTAAATCATATAATTAGATTGAGGTATATAGAGAGAGGGGATTGACTAATTTGTTTTTGTTAGCACTTTGTTAGCACTTCGGCCGAACTGCTGCTGATTTAAATTTCAAAATGTTATATTCAAAACTTCAAACTAAGTAGCTCAGTAAATTATTTATATATTGAATTTGTAGAATACCAAACTTTTTATATCTTTTTGCCTTTTTTTTTTTTACTATTTTTTATGATTTATGAAAGATAACAAAAAATTGGCTTAAAAATTAAAGAAAATTGTTAATATTTTAAGTTATTTTTTTGCCGTCTTTCATAATTCATAAAAAATAGTAAAACAATTCTCAAAAATTGCAAAAATTAGTATTCTAAAAAACAAGTTCAATATATAAATTTTTAAAATTTAAATTGATAGCAATTCGGTACTGAAAATATATTAATCAATCTCTCTATATAATATCTATCTATCTAATCAAATCAAGTTATATATTGTTGGATCTAACTTCCTTAGTCGTCTAGTCGTTTCGCAGAAGTATTTGTTGCAAATAGTAATGGGACGTGAAAGTAGTCTCAAATCCGACCCGATGGAACAAATACAGATTGGCTCCCGTGAATGTAAACAAGGAAACGTGAAAATGGGTATTAACGGTCACATGCCTTCAAAATACAAAGCAGCACCGTGAAGACCATTAAACCCAGATCAAATTCCCCTCCTTCATAACATCCCCTTTACTCTGCAATTCTCCATCACATCACCCTGCAATTCTTCCTTCTTCATGCCTCCATATTAGTTCTAAGAGTAAGGCTATCGGTGCTACGGTATCAAAAACTAATTAAATAAACTTCAAATTTTTATCTAAGTAGCTTAATAAATTAGTTATATAATTGACTTGTAGGATATCAATTTTTACTATTTTTGAAAATTTTTTACTATTTTTTATTATTTATGAAAGATAGTAAAAAATGACTTAAAAATAAAATAAAATTGCCAATATTTTAGACTATTTTTTTGTAATCTTTTATAAATCATAAAAAATAGTAAAAAAATTTTAAAATTAGTAACAAGTTCATTGTATAACCAATTTATTAAACTACTTAAATCGAAATTTGAAGTTTATACGATAGATTTTTGAGACTGTAGCACAGATAGCCTTATACTATCTATAGGACCCAAGTCTTAAGGCTAAGAAAAAAATATTGACAACATCAGAAATAAGGCTAGGAAAAAAATATTTACCATTTTTCTTCTGTAACCACAGAAAAATTTCACTGCAATGGTAATGTAATATTACAGAGGATAAACAAAACCTCATAACCCGCGCCATAGTTATATTCTCCTACAATTCTCACACTTCACACTCACTCACACTCACTGATCAGCTCCAGCTCCAGCTCCAGCTCCTGCTTCCCTTCTCCTCATAATCTCTGTTCATGGACAATTTCCGAAAAGCACCTAATTCCCGTCCATGGAAGAAAGGCCCAACACGCGGCAAGGGTGGACCCCAGAATGCCTCGTGTGAGTATCGAGGCGTCAGGCAACGAACCTGGGGCAAGTGGGTTGCCGAGATTCGCGAACCCAACAAGCGCACCCGCCTCTGGTTAGGCTCATTCGCCACTGCCGAAGAGGCTGCACTAGCATATGATGAGGCCGCACGCCGCCTCTACGGCCCCGACGCGTATCTCAACCTGCCCCACCTTCGTGCGGCCAGTCCGGGCAGCAGCCGGGCCCAGCGCCTTATGAAATGGTTCCCTACCAGCAAGAACTTGACACCGAGTCACAGAGTACCGTCGTGTGGCTTATTAAACCTCAATGCACAGCACAATGTTCATGTCATTCACCAAAAACTACAGGAATTCAACAAGACCAAACATTTCTCTGCCATTTCACAATCTCTAGGTTCTCCTAGTATTGTTTCTCCTATTTCTTGTTCTAACAGTTCCATATTTTCTCTGCCCGATACACCGTTGCTCACGGCGCCAGGGAGAGCATGCGGTGAATATGAGAGGCCTCAGATTGACCTCAAGGAGTTCCTACAGCAGATGGGTGTTCTCCAAGGAGACGGATCAGAGGTTGCGGGAAAGCATTGTGAAAGTACTGAAGTACTGGTACCGCCTGAAACTGCACCGAGTAGATCAGGTGGTACGACAGTTTTCGAAGAACTCGGTATTGAAAGTAGCGACTTCAACTGGGATTCATTGACAGAGATAGACGGTGATATCGGGCCGAGGTATGGTAGTGTTTCCAGCAGTGGTTTTGCCATGGATGACATGCATGAGGAGCTGAGTTTGCCAATACCTATTTGGGACCTCTGATAGCTCCATGTTTAGTTGATATAATGCTATATATGTATGTTCGGTTTAATTTGAGCTACAATTATATGAACTACATATGAGTAAACAATTTTTCCATAATACATTCATAACCTATCGAGTCTACTTTTTTAGATCACATCATGCATTCCGATAGTACCTTGTAATATTTGAAAATATGAGTAGAACTAGGGTGCTTCTAAGTTCACCAAGTCCCTTTGTGAACTCAACTCTAAAATCTAACGGATTAACTTCAAACGACGAATTCAAACCGTTGAAATCTTTCTGCCTTACGAGTGATGCGTCTATATGTGAAAATTTTAAAGTTTAAAATTAATTTAGTATATAAAATCAAGTGGTCAAAATTAGAATATTTATAAATTAATTTTAATGTATTCATTTTTGGAAGTTTTTGACTACTTGACTCTATACAAATTTTATTTCAAATTTTAAAGTTTTTGCTTGTAAACGTATCACTCATAAGGTAGAAGGATTTCAATGGTTTAGATTTGTTATTCAAAGTCAATCCGATAGATTTTAGAGTTGAATTCACAAAGGAGCTTGATGAGCTTACGAGCACCCTAGTTCTACTCTCAAAATATATATGATTTAACTCAAGTTTTTTTAAATTCTCATCGCTTATCTAAACTGGTATAACAGTAATTTAGTGATTGAACTTAGAAGACAATAAAATAGCTTTACCAAATAATATTATTATGGAGATCATGTTCCAACAAGATGTGCAAGATGTGCTTTAACCGAATAATATTATTGTATTGTATACAATTAGTTGACATGAGGATGCTGTTAGTTTCAATGAAACAATATTTCTAGGCATTGCCTTCACATCATGAGGTTATGGTACTATGCATAGCGCATATTGGTTCGTACTATGGATGCATATCTTTCATTTTTAGAATCCAAACAGACGATCCGTTGCGCTCAAATTATTTTTATATGAAAATGTGCTTGGATGTCAAATTTTACATTTTAAATTCTTTTTACTATTTTTTAAATAGGTACAAAATCACTTGATCTAAATATTCTAGACCATTCAAAATTAGTAATTTTCTACCTAAAGTACATGTTCGTATGGAGATCATGATGAACGGTTCGGATTGATTATTTAGACTTTGAAAATGAAGATATTCATACGTAGTACAGACCAAAGTGTGCTATTCATAGTACCGTAACCTCACTCTTCTAATATAACCCAAACTATGCAGTTAGAATAGCAGGTACTCAGAAAGCATACTCTTGTTGAATTCAGTCTGATGTAACAGCAAACATATTTCATTCATTGAACAACCAAAACCCGAGTAAAACACAAACTGTAACTTAAATCTTTAAAAAACTCTTAACATATTTGATATTTGCAGCTCCATACTGAAAACTGAAAACAGTATTCTATAAACCTTGAAAAAACTAAATTAGTTAGCTAATTCTGGGCCCCTTTTTGTCTGAATTGGGGGCTGACTGATTAACTGGTGGTGGGCCCGCTTATTTCCAGCCGGTTGAGCAACGAGCACCAGTCCATCTTCTCCTCTCTCTCTCTTTCTATAAAAGAAACATTGTATCAAAACACCAAGGAATTGATACATAGAAAAATGGACTCATATTTTTTTTGGAAGCACCAATGGCAAAATAACATCGGATGGGAAAATGAAGATCTCATCCAAAATAAAATTAGTTTCTAGTTACTCAAGAGTTTAGTTTTTTGTATAATTTAATGTCAAATGAAGCTAATTTTGGGGGAAAAAACGAGAGTGTACTTCATTTCTTTAACCGACTTACTGTCAAGTTGCCTCAGCCCTCGGTGATCTCAATCCAGATGCTAACTTCCCCTATCTAAGACAGTACCAGCATTCAAATGCAATTATAAACTCTCAAGCAACAATGTAGCCGCATATTTAGAAAACCATCAAAATCAAAGGGAGAATTTATAAGAAAGATTTGCATTAGTGTGGAATTATCCATATTAAGGTTAGCACACCTCACACTGTCGGCATCTACCAGTGAACCTGACAGGCTCAGTATTAGCTAGGTTTAGTATTGAACTTCAGGTCTCTCAATATTTTGGGCTAGAAATTATTTCTTAAAGCAAGTCTAAAATGACAATCACAGAACCTTAACAAGCTGAAAAGAAGAATAAAAGTAAAATCAAAACAAAAGAAGGCAATTAAATTGAACACTAATATATATGGATCTCTGAAGTTTGTTAGTATAACAATGATATCAGTCCAATTTTATTTGCTATTGACTCCTTTGGTCTACGTAGAGTACTCCCAAGTATTCCCCTAGTATAGGCACCCAATTTAATCATAGACCAAGATAAACACAGATGTTATAAAAAAATTCTGAAAAGGGACAATAAGTTGAACAGCACTGAAAGTGTAATGAAGGGTTCAAAAAGTTGTCTCAAGGGAAGGACTGAAATGGTATCAGAATCAGGCAGTGAAACTATTGGAAATACCTAGTGGAGTTAATCAGCGCCATCTGTCGAGATTTCTTTCTGTTAGCATCACTGGAATATTCAATAGAGATTTCCTGTCCATTTACCACCCGATGGTTTAGGTGTTCCTTTGCCATCTTGGCATCCACACCATTTTGGAACTTAATAAATCCATAACCTTTTGGCATCCTGCAATCGACACAACAACAATAGCAGCAGCAGTAGAGCAGTTACACATGCGCGCAAATTAAGACAACTTATTATTTGAGAGTTCTTTCAACTGCACAATATACTTATCAGAACTCAAAACAAACAAGCACCACAGCTGTCAATTTTGCATGATTGCAGTTTCAATGCTTGTGAATTTAATGGTTTTTCTTTAACAGGTGAAGTCATAAGTCAACACCAGAGACACAGGTTTCAAACAGTTTCTGTGTACAACTGATATAAAAATGTACCTGCCAGTATGCTTTGGTATTGGCCAAAAATAGGCCACCGTTGTTGTTGTTTTTTTTTTAAGAACCTAGTGGAGCAGTTAGATCAATTACTGATGATATGGAACCACTAGAAACAAAAAAGGGAGCACATGAAGCAGCAGGTTCAAATTGTGTGTTAATTGCACATTATAAGATTTAATATTAGCGTGGCATTATGCTCATGTAAACTATCAAAAGAATATCAAAGAAGATGATTGTATGGAAGTAAAAAAAAAAAAATATTATATATATAAATTTTTCGTGAACCCCTGCAAATCACTAATAAACCCCTATGACCTATCCCCTCAGCAGGGCGGAAGGTAATAGAATCAAAAGGGAGCCAACTGGCTAAGCCACCCCTATGCATTGAAAATTTGTAATTTTGTCCTTTGAATTTTATAATTTTTAAATGTATTAATACTTTTAACCCCCTCTATAAAATAAAATTACACTACACTTTATTTTCTAGCCCTCCTCATCTCAACTTTCTAGTTCTGCCCCTGCCCCCTCAGCACTTTCTTCAAATATCCATCCATAGTGATATTTCTCCCTATTTCCACTGTGCATGGATGTCTAGAGACTATTGTAATTTGGGAAAAGGGTTCAAAGGGCATTTGATAAATCAACACTTTGTAATGATTTCCGCACAAATTTCCACGTATTAAGCAGAAGTTACATCACAAGTTCTATGCTAATCATTGTACCAGTAGTTCAGAACTAAAAATGTTCATATATATATATATATGGTACTTGTGTTTTATAGGGTTACTGTAGCTGACAACAATCTTCCCAAAACAAGGAACATAAGTTATTTCATCATTTGCATGGATTCGCATAGGAAATATTTGCATAGACAAAAACAAGAAAACACAGGGACCATAATATGCATAAATTAATAACCCACAGCAGCTAAAAATCCTTACATAAATCAGATACTCACCCAGTGGAGAAATCTTTGGGAAGGTAGACATCTCTAATAGGCCCAAAAAGCTCAAATTCAGAACGAATGGTATCGACACTACAGAACAAAGGAAGTAAATATAGCCATTTATGTTCAGCTGAGCATTCTAAGGCCATGTAAGCTGAAAATAAATCTGCTGTAATTCTCAGGGAATTACAGGATCCTGTAATTCCAATCCCAACCGTTGGTCTTTCTCAAGATGCGTGCATAAAACTTACTTTTCCGAGAACGTTTTCGAGATTCGTACATGGAAAAGTTTGAACGGTTGATATCGGAATTTCAGGATCCTGTAATAGGAATTACAGAACTTTATTACACTGGAAAAAGGGGGGGGAGGGAGGAAGAAACCTAGTTTCCAGAGCAATATTACGGACGAAGAGGCTGTTGGGGAAGGCTGTGGCTGGCTGATATGCATCTCCTTGTTTTTCGCCTCCACCGTACCGGTACCAATCCCAGTCGTTTTGCCCGCTCGGCTTCCCCATCTCTTTTTTTTTTTTTGTATTTATTGTTTTGTTTTGTTGTTTAAACGGGAGAGAAACGATCAGATGCAGACATGCAGTGAAGTAACTCAATTTTTGGGGTTTTGGGTTTTGAGTTTTAGATCGGGACTGTCCGATTCGATCCGCAACAATCCAAGTGCACACATCTTGAGAGACTGATTCGAATTCCGAAACAATCCCAAACGACAGATTCAAATCGAACGGTCCTAACCCAAAAACCAAAAATTGAGTTACTTTAGGAGATATGGACGCGCGGAAATTGAATGCAATGCACGGTTTCTCTGCCAGAGTATATCGAACGGTCCAGATCCAAACTCAAAATTTGAGTTGCTTTAGGGCATTCGGATTCCGAATTCTCAGCCTCTGGCCCGTCTGGCCCGTCTGGCCCGTCTGGCCCGTCAAATGGGCAAAGCGGAACTAGTTTTTTTTTTTTAAATTGAGATAGGGTCTTTAAAAAGTTAATTTTTTTAGAAGTCAAAAATAATTTTTATTTTAATTTATAAAGGATGCTTAGCATCGTTTCTCACCCACCTGCTCTAAAAGATCAATTTAATAGCTCACAAAAATTTATATATTCACTTTTTTTAAATATGAGATTATTTTTAATTCTTACTGTTTCGGATTTATAAAAGATTATTCCAAAATTATAAAAAAATACTAATTTTACATACTATCAATTTTAAATTTATGGATGAGAAGCTGAATATTAATTACAATTCCTAAAATGAAACTACTATATTTCATAAATTCTCAAAAGAAAACACCTTCATAACTAAAAATTCAGTTATACCCAAGATTTTTTTTTTTAAAAGATATGTAATATTCACAATGATTCAACTCATAGAAATGCAAAGTGATATTAAATAATGGAATATTTACATATAATCTATATAATTATAAGTTTATACTGATAAACTGAAAATTACAAGCTCAACAATATATATCTTTCTCATGCATGCTTGCTCAACAATATATATTCTTCTCATGCATGCTTGATGTGCAACTTCATCCGTGGGGAGATTGAAGCGACAAAGGAACACGTATCCTCTACATTAACTCAAAAGATAATCTTTTGAGTTAATGAATCTCAACCATTCAATCAGCTTTACGATCCATACAGACTAGATCCACATTAATATTAAAAGGTTCTAGTGTTAAAATTATACGGCCGGATTGACTCTTTTTAAAATCAAACGGCTGAGATGCATTAACTAAAAAAATTATTTTTTGAGTTAATGCAGAGAATACGTGTTCGCGACAAAAGGGCATGTGTTGTTAGTACTAAGCCACAACATTATGCAATTTTTGTGAAATAGGTGGTTGCAAGGCAAACTTGTCACTGCATGGTCATCTTGCGTACAGATGTTCTCCAAGCATATTGTGCATTGTCCCACATTAGCATCCAAAAAATAACAGCCATTCTTCTTATTACTAGGCCTCACACTGCACCCAAAAATAACAAATAAAAAAATAATCAGATATTAAACAATTTTAAGTAATAACTGCCGGTAGGCATGATAATAACAAGAAATTTTACATAATCCCAAAATTAAATTTCTCTAAACACAATAACACCAAACAGAAAAAAAGAAGAAGAGACTATTGCAACCTAATTATATCTCCTTCGGCTGCAAAAGCGTTACAACCGTTGTCCTCTTATCTATCGTGAACTCATCGATCCTTTGTCACTTTTATTTTTTATGTTAAAAATACATTTTGTTTATTTTGTTTCAATTTTCTCCAATATCTTATACAAGCCACCATGCAAGAACAAAAACTTTATCCACAATTATACATATGTTAAATTATTGATGAGAAAGTTTTAATTTGCTTCTCAAAACATAGCAGTTTTTGTAAATGATTCTATGTGATATGGGGTCTTTATATAATTTGATGGTTAAGAAGTCATGCCATTTGAAAAATACAACTAACTCAATAATCATACTTTCTGTGATGTCACACTAAATCACACTTTTTTTTACCTACTTGTTATTATTATTTTATAATTTCTTTTAATTTCTAATTTCTAATTTTATCTTTTTAAATTACACTAGTTTACACGGTATGATTTAACTAACATTCACATTCTTATTTAGCTAGTGTTTAGTGATATTAATTTTTTAGCTAATGTAATTAAGTCAACCTTTTTGTATTACAAATATTGCCATTATAGTTAAATGTGAATTGTGATTGATGGTTGGGAGAAAGATCATCTTGGGCCGTGTATTTGGGCCAATGGATTCCCCAAAAGGGGATATATAGTGAAAGATCCGACTACTAATTGTTGGACCAATAATGCCTTATATTTTTAAATTTATTTAAATGCTATTTATATATCAAATTTTGTTTAGTTACAATTAACATGGCTAATATTCACATTCCTATTTAGCTAGTGTTTGGTGATATTAATTTTGTAGCTAATGTAATTAAGTCAACATTTTTGTATAACAAATATTCCCATGCTAGTTAAATCTTATATGTAAATTAGTGTAATATTAAAAGATAAACTCAAATTTAATTAGAAACTAAAAGAAGATTTAAAATAAATTATAAAATACTAATAACAAAGAGGAAAGAAAATGTAATAAGTGTGATTTAGTGTGACATCACAGAAAGTGTGATTATTGAGTTAGTTGAATGTTCCAAACGGCATGACTTCTTAACTGTCAAATTATATATAGAACCCACATCACATGGAACCCTTTATAATAACTGCTATATTTTAAGAAGCAAATTAAACTTTCTCATCAATAATCTAACATATGTATAATTGTGTTCTTGCCTGGTGGCTTGTATAAAATATTGGAGAAAATTGAAAAAAATCAACAAAGTGTATTTTTTAACATAAAAAATGAAAGTCAAAGAATCGATGAGTGCATGGCGCTTTTGCAGTCGAAAGGAATATAATTAAGTTGTAGTAGTCTTTTTTTTGTTTGGTATTATTGTGTTAACAAAAATTTTGGGATTAGGTAAAATCTCTTTTATTATCATGTGTTCAGTTATTATTTAAAATCGTTTAATATCTGAATTTTTTTATTTCTTTTCTTTTGGGTGCAGTGTGAAGCCTATTAATAAGAAGAATATCTCTCAAGTAAATTCTTACTTAAGATCTCTTTGTCATTCTATTTATAATTTGTTTAATTTTTCTAAGAACACAAATTATTGATTGATTGCTTTTTAATTTGACAGGAGATGGATCCTGAGCGTATTAGTTAGTTGCCAAGCCTCCATGAAATCAGTTTTGCACACTGGCACCTACACGACGCTAGTTGAGGTGCGGTCTGTCAGGGCATCCGGCCTGAGTATCGCATGATTAGCGAGCCAATCAAAGGGAAGCATTGCCAGGTGGCATTTGACACTGAGTTTAAGCTAACTCCATACAAGAAAAATGTGGTTAAGACGCACCCACGTTTCGCATCTCTTGACGAGAGATATTGTGCTATTAAGTGTAAACTTTAACAACAATCACAGAACAACAATTCACAAACGCACAAATTTATCGAGCTTTGATACCAATTTCAGTACCTACGTCCCCAACCCCAGCCCTTTTTTATTCACTTTGTTTAATTCGGTCACACATCTATATTTTTTTGTATATCTTTTACAAGAGAGATTTAGAGAGTTAAATAGAAAAAGAAAACTCAAATCATACTATTATACACTTTCCTTATCTGACTATTATTCTAGGAAACAAATCTAGGTGCCATTATGCCTCCAGGCTGCATGCCTAATGCTGGCTCCTTTATGATTAGTGCCAGTGCATCAGATATAGGGTACAATCCTCTGCTGCACATTCTAATACTTCCTCTCAAGTTGGCATGTATAAATCTGTCAAGCCTAACTTGTTTAATGTGCTGTTGAACATTATTCCAGTCACACTCTTAGTAAGAACATCAGCAAGCTGATTCTCAAATCTTACGTCCACTATCTGAATAATCATTGACTCAATATTTTGCTTTATGAAATGTCTGCTTACACTAATGTGTTTGGTTATATCATATTGTACCGGATTATATGCGTTTTGAGTATTTTATGTATAGGGTCTTAGCCTTAATTTTATACTCTTTTTACTTTTAAATTTATAAATCTAAATATTCAAAGATTGGTTAGTTGCAAGCGCACAACATACTCTTGTAATATAAAACGTGTCGATCCTTGGAATAATGTGAGATGCTAGTTTTGAACTCTATCGATTAATTTCAGAATACTTAATGAGTAAAAGTTGATTTTAGATTTTTTTGTTCGAAAGTTCCTAAATTTTGGGTTCAATACCTGAGAAGTGGAGGTTTGTAATTAAACTAATTAGAAAGTAGAGTAGAGTACGTTTAGGTTTCTATCAAAGTTTGGAGTTCTAGGAACTTTCGGTCTACAATTCCTTGATAATCCTATTCGATTGATTTCGCTCTTCACCCAATTTCTTTCCTCTTCCGAATATGTGCATTACATTTAAAATTTTAACAGAATATGTGCATTCCATTCAAAATACTAGCTGAAAAGAAACCACATACTAAACGAGTTATATTCCTTCGATGTAACCACATACGCAGAGTCCTGTCGACCTCTCCCCTCTGCTTTACCTCCATCAGCATCTCTCGTTCCATCTCCAGTTGCTAAGTCTAAAAGTAAGAAACCAAAAATATTTTATAATACAGGATAATCCCCAATACATTACTAACTTGGTTTTTCTTTTCTTTCGATGAAGAACTGACAGATGGTTCCTAATCCTTTCCGGTAGTCAAATTTTTGTTCATTATACTTCATTTTTGTTATACTATGAGAAGTACTTGTTTTACAAAATAAAAGTATAATTTAATTGCTCCATTTTTTTTGTTTCATTTTTGAAATCACGAAGGCTCAATTTCAAGAATAATTATATAGAACCTCACATTCCCATCCCCCCTTCATCCCCGGAGCCTCCAAAAAAAGAAAGTCTCTAATTTTTTTTGTCTTTTAGTGGGGGGTATATGGGGAGATAACATTTTTTACTGTTGGACGCCAATGGTAAATATTATAATGAACAAAGTTAAATACTAAATCAATGAACAGTAAATACACTAAAGACTGAAGTTAAATACTGCAAGAAGTTAAATATCTTAAGTTAAATACTGATATTCCTAAAAGTAAATACTAATGTGTATAAAGTTAAATACTAATATGATGCTAAATAGAATTCATGCAATACTAATGTGCGGGACGTGGTGACAATACCAAATTAGTTTGTCATTTTTGCGGGGACAGATTGTGTCGTTGTTGGACGCGGATGGTTAAATACTTGTTCGATGCACTATTAATATACTAAAGATTGAAGTTAAATACTGCAGGAAATTTAAACCATCAAATATCGAAATCTAATTTTTTTGTCTTTTAGTGCGGGGATGCGGGGACATATATGTTAAATTTTTGTGGGGACATATATTGTTCACTTGTTGGGCAGACAGTTAATACTTCAATAAATAGAGTTAAATACTTGTTCGATGCACTGTAAATACATTACATATAGATGTTAAATACTACGCGGAACCAAATTTTTTTGTCTTTTAGTGCGGACTTTTTTGTCTTTTAGTGCGGGGATAAAGGGGGGATGGGGATGCGGGGACAGCTATCTGGGTCCCAATTTCAATCACCATATATAGTTGCTGTCTCAGTAACCAGAGGAGGTTGGGTCCGATGCCCATCTGACACAAACTAAGTTCGATGGATGCTATAACCGTCCGCTTTAAGATCTGTGAGCGTCATGCTAATATCCGTACACACGAATCTTAAAGAGGATTGGACGGTTATGGAGCCCATCAGACTCAAACTTCTCCCCTCAGTAACTACTGGACTTGTACTTCTTTCAGCAGTTTTGATCTTATTGTGGAGGAGGAGAAGAGAGAAAAAGCAAAACAGAACAGGTATTTCTCATTTGATAACAATTTGAACATAATTGAGGGTGGTTGAATTGGGTCCCAGTCCTTTAATCAAGGGATAAGCACTTCCCAGCAATTCAAATCTGATACTGCGGATTAGAAAAAGGCATCGGGTACTTGGGTTAATTCATAGACCAAATTTATAGAAGAGTCAAACATGAAGGTGCTTTAATTAACATCTCCCATTTTTTCGCTTGTAGCCATCTCCTGTACTGCACTCTCCACTCTTCATACTTCCTAGGTACTAGGTAAGAGGGAAAATTTCCCACATAAGCCTCTTCACTTTTAAATTTAGCTAAATATCTTCAATAATACCTAAAAACATTTTAAATAGTTTAGTTTTATAAGAAATGAATGTAATAAAATACTGTTAAATTTTTATATCTCTTCCTTATGTTAACTAAAATGCTGCAAGGTGGCTTTCATTAATCTAGTTACATTTGCTACATAGATACTTCAACATACAACACATGTTTATACATTCGCCCCATAGATACTTCAACATACAACACATGTTTATACATTCGCTACATAGATACTTCAACATACAACGTACACATGTTTATATAATTACTTTACTTAATTAAAGCAAACTAATTTCCTCTGAAATCTCTGACATCTCAATGCTACATAAATCAATTTGGGTGCATCTCATTGAAACATTGTCCGGTGAGCATGTCGTGAAAGGTTTCGGCGGCATCTCCAAGCTATCTGCACCACTCTGCAGCATCTCTATCACTCTACTCATAGAAGGGCGATTAGATGCCCTCATTTGAATGCACCACAAAGCAACCTTATATAGGATTCCCTCTATTTCTCCAAATTGTGTAACACTTTTGCTCGAGTTATAATTATGTGTCCCATCTGCCAGGTTGAGTTGGTCGTAGATCCATGATGGATAATAGACTTGATTTGAGCTCTCTGCATGATTATCGACATTTCTTCTTCCGCTCACCATCTCCATTAGTAGCATCCCAAAACTATAAACATCGGCTTTGTTTGATATCACACCAAAAGCCCTAGATATTAGCTCAGGAGCTATATATCCTATTGTACCCCGTGCTGTGTTGAGTGTCACCAAATTGAATTCTCTAGAATATAATTTCGCAAGCCCAAAGTCAGAAATTTTTGGGGTCAAGTCATGATCCAATAGGATATTATGAGGCTTAATGTCGAAGTGCAATATCTGCATCTGACACCCACGATGAAGGTAGTCTATACCTCGTGCAATTCCTATGGCTATCTCTCTCTTTTTCTCTATGGAAAAATAATTGTTACTTGAAGAGAATATATACTTGTCAAGTGAACTCTTTGACATATAAGGATACACGAGTGCTCGGTTTGAACCCTCCGAGCAAAATCCAATAAGACGCACTATATTTGCATGGTGAATCCGACCGATTGTTGCCACTTCACTCATGAAATCATCGCCATCCCCCAGTGAATTTGTCAATATTTTGACAGCGACCGACAACCATTGAAGAGTTTACCTTTGTAAACTGATCCAAAGCCCCCTTGGCCAAGCTTTTCTCTGAAGTGGTTTGTCATTATAGATATCTCTATGAAATCATACCGTCTAACAGAAAGCATCTCATGTTTCCGCAAAAACTTTTCAATAGGGTTTATTGATAGAGATACTCGCTTGTACTTGTGAAGAAGAAACAATAATGTTCCTAGTGGAATTAATGTAAGCCGGAGTGCTGCAAAAAGTTTGAGAAAAGGATCATGATTATACAAATGAAATGCTCTCAAAGTGAAGTCAAGTATAGGTAGAAGGAGAACTTACACTAAAAAACTGTAAAGTATTTGAAATTCAAAATAATAGGAAATTAATTATATGTCTACTTCTAAATTATTGTCTCACCCAATCCCACATTTGAGCCGCCCCTAGAAGTTAGGAACATTTGTTTACTTCATAGTGGCGAGCATTGTACTTAAAATTGATCTGACCAGCCATTTGTTTTTTACTCCATAGAGGCTTAGACTGTTAATATGCTTCCACGATATATTCTATTTTTTTTTTCCCTTGGTTTCTTTTCAGAGGAGAGTGCGAAAGTCAATTGACTATAATTATTGGCCCAAAACTTTTAATTAATACCAACTGCCAAACATTGGACTAAAATCACGACACAGTTTCAAATAGAAAAGTCATAAAACTTAATTTTGAAATTGAAAGTGGTGTAGATATGGAGATTGCACATTTTTTATGACCGGTAACTAGAACATAAATGAGATTTATATAACATGTGTACGTGTGGCTATATATGTCCGGAAGAGAGTTTCATTCAGAATGGTTGCTTACCCAATAAAATGAGAAGAATTTCCAAAATAGCAACCAATATGAGCATGAAACCAAAAAGCACGTGCGAATTTGATGTAGGATACACTGCAATTGCTGACGGTTCGTAAATGCAAAACAAATAGTCTGTCTGAAGGAGAAGAAGTACAAGGAGTTTCCAGCCAGTAGGAAGATGAGGCTCTCTCATCATCAAGTCCCTGAATTGAAAACCAAAAAAAATGGGAAAAGAGAGGGTAATTTGCTGATTGTCACTATTAAAGTAATTCTTAGATGATTATCAAGTAATTAAGTTTTTACGAGTGACCGTTCAAATGGTGTTTCTCAAATATATACATCAATTTGGTAGATATTAATTATACGTACATCAAAGGAAGGTAAATTTTTTTTTACAAGGATTGTTAAATTAATATGATTGGTGAGACAGACAGATTTATATATAAAAATTGAAGAAGGCTCTCTAATCTCACATTCATATTTGTCATTCGTGCATGTTTGAAAAAAAAAACTCGAAATTAATCGAAATTATAATTGCCATGTTGTCTAGGCTATAGGAATCAGGTGACTTGGTATATGCATTGGCTACAATTCAGATAAAAAACTGGTATTTTTTACAAGAATTGTTAAATTAATATGATTGGTGAGACAGAGATATATATATATATATATATAT
Source organism: Carex cristatella (assembly GCA_024447775.1). Lineage (NCBI taxonomy): Eukaryota > Viridiplantae > Streptophyta > Magnoliopsida > Poales > Cyperaceae > Carex > Carex cristatella. Next base: position 3,251,229 of record JAJHPF010000006.1, read on the forward strand.
ATATATATATATATAACTTGCTTTGAGAAGTAAAGATGGTGCTTTACTTCCCGCTCGTTTCTCCATTTTCAAAGTTCAAATGGTCGATTCGAAACTTCCAATGTGTTCTCCATATTGAAATGTGCTTGGAGACCAAATTTTATATTTTTTTTGAATTTTTTTACTATTTATCAAGTTACTTTGAAAATCTGAAAATTTAGGTGAACAGTAAAAAATTCTGGACCATTGGATCAGCAATTTTCAAAGTGGCTTAATAAATAGTAAAAAAATTCCAAAAAATGTAAAATTTGGTCTCCAAGCTCATTTCAATATGGAAATCACATCTAAAGGTTCGGATCAATTATTTGAATTTTGAAAATAGAAAAACGAGCAGGAAGTAAAGCACCATCTTTACTTTCCAAAGCAAGTTAGCCCATCTCATATAGAGATGTGTGTGTGTGTGTGTATAAATTGAAGAAGGCTCTCTAGTCCCACATTCATATTTGGCATTCGTGCATGTTTGAAAAACTCGAAATTAATCGAAATTGTAATTGTCATGTTGTCTCGGCTATAGGAATTAGGTGACTCGGTATATGCACTGGCTATAATTCAGATAAAAAAACTGGTATTTTTACAAATTGATTTGTTTTTGAGTTACAAATATAATATATAAATATAATAAACCATCGATCTGGTATTTTTTTGTTTGTTCAAAATTATGTTAAGGAAAAAATAATTTCATTTATGTAATCAACTATTGTAGAAAAATACAGACGTAACACAATAATAAGAAAAAACTGTCGGAATTAATTACAAATTGCATAGATAGTAAAATATTATATAATTGATGAGAAAGTAATTAATAGACATAACATTTTTCATTTTGGGCATAGATAGCTAGAGCATAAAATTTTTGCGTCCAAAACTTTATAGGCTATACTATATTGCTTTACATACCCTCCCACTGGTTTAATAAATTAAATATAATCGTTCTAACCGGACCTTACCTGAACACAGCAGAATTCAAGACTTAAATCATGAAGTAAACAATAACTAAGAAAAAGGCCCATAAAAATCTGCCCATTCATTTGAACCCTCTCAATTATGATCCCACTTATGTTTTATTTTGTTGTATCATCTGTTTCTCAGTTCTCACTCCTCCCTATATACCCAAAATCATGAATCAACTAAAAACATCAGAAAGTTTCCAGTGATTAATTACCGCGATTGATTTGAGTTTATGTAAAAAACTTGTCCAGTTAAGTCTGATTTTTTAAAACACTAATTCGACTGAGTTTTAGTGCAAAAATTTCTAGGCATATAAATTGTGTAGAAATTGGAAGCCCCCGATTATTTCTGGTCATACTCAGACTGGGTGGTTTTCCAAACCATGTTTAAAACCATTACCATTTAAAATTAGTCATCCTAATATCTCACCATCATCCTCTGCCAATTTTTCAAAAAAAAAAAAATCTTACCATCATAGCTAGAAGGCCATTTAGGAGAAAAGATAGAAAATTTTATTTACCTTTTTGTATGAATCCAGCATATTTTCAACACCGAACATGCGTTATTGTCGTCATCAACAATATTTGAAGCTGTTTTGTTCCAGCTTACCACAATTCCGCGTCTCAGCATCTTCATCATATCAACACCATCACTGTCATTCCAACGCTTGTACACCTCATAATTGGATACAGTGCCTCCTACATACCTACATGACTTTGGGGTGTCGCCAGCATCATGGTAATATGCTGCATAAACTCTTGAAAGGGGCGCATCCATACAATCTATTAACTTGTACTTCGAATCTTTTACTTCTTCAGTGCAATTGAAGAAGTAGACTGATGTAAAATAACGACTATAGTAGTAAGGATATCTATCTTGCTCAAACTCTTGATCGATATACCAATTATTTAAATATTGGTTTCGATTCTCAGCTGGATGAGTCTGCTTTGGCAAGCGGCAACCCCCTACTGCTAAGTCAGGATCAACAAGTCTAAGTGTCTTGTTTTCCACCGACATATCTTTTACAAGATACTTGGTGGCCCCGATGTATAAGACGGTGTCATTTCCATCACACTGCAACTCATAGGCCTTCCACTTGCATGTTCCAGGAAGATGATAAGGATAAGTGATGTTATGAAGCTCTCCAAATGAAGAAGAGCTGGAACATTCAAAATTGTAAAAGAGGAAGAGTAAAATGAGCAAGTTTAAGAATTTCATGCTTCTTATTTTTTGTTATTGGTTAGCATAAGAACCAGCTGAACGAATGGCCTATATAGATGATGTATATATATGATGAGCAATAATCAATGAAAATGAGGTCAAATAATTATCAATCTGAGAATGCTATCAATACTAGAATATCTCTATCAAACAAATTAGAGATCTTGGATGCATCTTACAAAAGCTATACACAATTATTTGACAACGTATGATAGTAAAAAAAATATACTAATAATCAGTTATATATTTTTTATAACTTAAGGAGGGTTCAAATAGCTCAATTTTTTGGTCTCTATCATGCCTTTTTTATCTTCATTGGTAGGCAAGCATTATTATTTTTTTACTGTGCATAGTGCATTTCGGCCAAATTTCACTGAAATTGAACTGTTCTGGCCAAAATGTTATTGAAATTGGATCGTTTTTGGACTGAAATTGAACCGTTTCAACCGAAATTTGAATGGAATCGACACATACCGTGTAACTTGGACTAAAATCAGATTGGTGATATTTGTGTCTTCTTTAGTTTTAGCCTTTGCATAACTGATATTTTGAAATTAATTTTGTAGTTTTGTGATGTGCTGAACGCCAGAACCTAATTGTGGTCTTATTTGTTGTGTTAAACGATGTTCTAAATTTGTACTGTGTTAAACTGTGCAGAGTATTAATCTGTGCTAGCTGTTTGAATAATGCTTGAACTTTATGCGAGTGCTATTGTGCTATTGTGATAGGGCAAGAGCGATCCACCCAGCAAAGCAAAGGTAGTGGGAGAAATGGGAAAGCAAGTACCGGAAAGCAAAAAAAAAAAAAAAAAGCAAGTACCGCGTGTGTGTGTATATGTATATAGTCTCTATATATATATATGACTATATTGGTTGTCGACTGCCTGGCATTGTTTAACAGTTAGTGAGAAAGTAACATGCATCACCTGCAAATTAATTTGTCTATATGGTGTTTTGGTATGTGGTATATATATAATCAATTATTGAGTTCTGGTATCATGCACCAATCATGCCTTATTTTCATGATTGAAATTTTTCTTCTCAATATTGGATTTCTTAGTTTGTAACATCATGCTTGAACAAAGGACCACATGCTATTACCATGTTTGGCGTTGAAAATTAATATTTGACATTGAAATTTAGTAAGGTGTGCCAATAATTAAGTTGTTCGGACACAGGAGCAGAATCAGAAAGTTTAACTAGATTGTAGGGTTGAAATGTAAAATGTAGAATGTTTGATAATCGGAACTAATGCTACTTTGTGCATGCAAGGAAATGATCTCAACTTTGAATGACCAAAGATGTTTAGGCCTTTCATCTCTTCACTTTGTGCACGTAAATACATTACTCCGAAATTGTTATTATTACTCGTATTCGTTAATCTGCAAATATGTTTCCCGACGATACACTTATGGAGATATATAGCTAGCCTTTCTCATCCACATAAGGACAGAGTAAGCTCTTTTTTAACCCACAAAGTAACAAAATAATATTTAATACTTTCAGTTTTAAATACCTTATTAGCAAGCCATTTTGATCATGTTGAGTCCTTAACCTGGAACAAACTCTCTATCTATCTATAAGCATTTTGATCATGTTGTCTAATTTAAACTTCAACCAAGCTCTCTATCTATAAACATCTCAGGCAGCTCTACCAATCATCCCCAAGCACAGAGCTAATTAATTTTCAAATCCCCCCAAAAATAGAATAAAAACAGAAAGACACTTCCCACAATCGGAAATACATGGCAGAGGCAGCTGTTGTGAGCGTGGTGTTGGGCAAGCTTGTCTTTGATTATTGCTCATTGCGTCAACAGTAACCCTTTTGCTAATTTCTGGTGTGATTTTAAACACTGAAACATTGAGATGTGACACTTTTGTCTATAAGGGAAAAAAACCCAAGCATACAATTAGCATAACAGGTTTATATTTCATCTATGGGACAAAAATTCTACGATATTCATTTCAAAATCGACTTGAAGACTTAAGCTTTATTTCCCACAATGTTTTTTTTACTATTTCCTTAGATAAGTACATGATTGCTTCACCTAAAAATTATGTGCAATCTACAAGTAGTACCTGAATTTTTTCAAACTTCTACCCACACTATAATTTTAGTCTTCCGGGTTTGGTGTTCTTTCTTGCTCCCAATTAACTAGTGGAAAAATCATAATCTGTGTCGCCTATTTATGCATATCTGTATCGGAAACAGGGGCGAACTAGATAAGGGCGACACAGATTTTTGTATCGGTTAAAAACCCGATACAGAAAAAAAATATTTGTGTCGGTTAAATGATAAACAGATACAATTTTTTTATTTCTATTTTTTGTTTTTACATTTTGTGTCGGTTATTTATTAAAAACCGACACAAAAGACACTGTCTGTGCTGGTTTTTAATAAATATCTGACACAACACATTTTTTTTTACATTTTGTGTCGGTTGTTTATTTTATATTTTTTTTACATTTTGTGTCGGTTATTTATTAAAAACTGACGCAAGAGACACTATCTGTATCGGTTGTTAATAAATAACCGACACAATAAGTCTTTTGTGTCGGTTTTTAATTAACAGACGATACAAAAAAAGCTTTATGTGCCGGGTTTTTGTTAAAAATCGAAACAGATGTTATTTTTTTAATATTTTTATTATTTTTGGCCAGCTACCATATATATCGCTGGCCTATATAAATGATAATTAAGCATGCACATTTCCAAAAGATGACTAATTTGCACAAAACCCTATATATCACACATATTTAAACTAAATTGTACAATTCCTATATATCACACATATTTGCAACAACAATATATCACATATTTAAACTAAATTCCACTAAACTCCGCCAATATATCACAATATATATCCAATTAAACAAAGAAGCTGCACAAGTAAGTATTAATACACACTCAATAATACTCAATAATATTAATATCATTTTACAAATTGTATCTAACTTATAATGCAGTACTATTCACAAGAAGGCTGAGTTGGATTGGCTCACCCACCATATGGGCTCGTACAAAATTTCTCGCAGGCCTCAGAACAACTTGTGGGTCCCGCCTGACCCGACAGACATCAGTTTGGGAGCAAGACCCTGGGCATTGCGGTATATGGTCTGGTATCAGAGGTGGGGCATGACTACCATATACTTGCAAGGCGACTACATTGATTCTCTTTAGCGGAGAATGATGGGTGATTCGAGTAAGACTCATTTGCCGTGGGGCCCGATCAGTGCTCGAGCGATAAGTAATAAAGATTATTTGTAATATTATTTTTTTTCTGTCATACTCATTTCCTAAATGTTATTTACAGGTACTAACGTCGATCCGAGGAGTTGCACACAGCTTGGTGTGGATGGCGAGAAATAGTTTCCAGGCGTTCGGGTGTACTATGCTGCACGCTTCGATCATCGAGGATTCCTAGTTCGATGGGCGCCTCATTGGCATGCTGCACGACGCTGGTGAGAACATCAACTGGCGTGAGATCAAGATTGACTCACCAGTTCTGAACCAGCCCAACCGAGCCTCGCCTCTCGTATACGACAGAGATCTACCACTAGCCCCTGAAGGTATTATAAGTTAAATTATTTTTCCATACACGTCAATTTTGTTTTGAAATGTGTTCTTAAGAAATTCTACTTAAATGTTGCAGACGACAACCCGAATTGGGCATTCCACGATTGGGTGCTGGACACCAAGAAATGGCACGCCTACTACAATAAATACAATGTGTCGGTGCAGTATGACGAGGTTAGTTGGTTCGTGTCTGTATAATTAAATTTTTGTTATTTTGCATAAAGAAAACTAACATTATCTAACTACAGGATGGTTACCTTACATGGAGTGCCGAGTCCACTTTCACTCCGGCAGACTTTGGTCTCACCCACACCGGAGTAGAGCCATCGATGCCACCCCCTAGGCAACACGACCACGAGGCTAGTGGAAGTGGGGCACAGCAGGCTACTCAGTTTGATCCATAGGACGATGCTGCGTTTGGAACACAGCCACCGAGCAGGTATACAGGGGACTGGCAGACCGATCCATGGGAGACAGGACCATCGCAGGCTCAGTATGATTCATGGGCCGATACATACCGCCGATCCACAGGCACTATGCAGGAGGACATACATGTGGATCATTCTGATGACGAGAATCCTCCAGAGCTCTCTGAGCCTCCACAGCCTCAGAGGCGTGTGCAGCCACCGAGGGCGTGCGGGCCGCGTCCCTGATTGTCACGTCCGGTCCTCCTCCTCGTCGTCGTCGATAGTTTTTATGTTTTTATATTTCATATTGTAGACCTGACATTAGTATTTTTATATTTTCGTTTCTATATTTTATGTTGATCAGATGTTGTAGAGTGAGGGAGATCAAAGGCAGACTGAGAGAGAGGGAGAGAGAGGGCTAGGCATGTTCATGAAAGCCACCAAGTTACACCAAGTTCATTAAAATGCTGAAACACACTGAAATTGAACTGTTCACACATAAAGAGATATAATAATTTAACAACATTTCTGGCTGAAACGCACTCTGAACAACAATCAATTTTTTTTTTTTGCATGGGGCGGGATTCGAAGTTGGTAAGGATGCTATACAATTCAACACAACTACAACTAGACCATTCAATCTTTTGTTACTAAAAAATGTACCTATATGTATATATCTTGTAAATTGTAATTTGTACAATCCATTCAATCATTTCTCGTAGTGGATTATTTAATTATAATCATTTGTCTAACGAGTTTTAAACTAATTATTTTAGTATAAAACGAGCTTCTGGCAAAATAATAAAAAAATAAATTTACCATATTCATGAAGAAATATGTTAAGAACCGAAAATTAAAATTAACAGTACAATTACAATTATTTATAGTCATATTACACTATCAGAAAAAATATTGTAATCAATTCTTACTTACAATAACTAAAGACACCAATAATAACTTGCACAAATTTTATTTATTATGCTCTCAATTTTTCAAGTTTTTTTGGGAAAAAAATTACTTGCACAATGGTAGAAATATCAGTTCGCCTCTTACTACGTAATTTGGCTGAATTCTGGGAGGGTATGCCTTGCTTTACGGTTTGAGATTAAATCTTAGCCATTTTGTCATCTATTGGTCCTGAATTGGAATGTAAATAAAGGTTAGAGAGCGATATGAGTTTGACCAGCTCAAACCTAATGCCATTACGTACCTAATTATTGATCCTAATCTTCACATATGACAAAATAGATAGCTAGTTTTCAACAGAGCTTACAACAAATAGTAAAATACATAACAGGTTGCTAATAATGGAGGCACAAAAAAAATAGAGACATTTCAACTCTCTTCTTTTTTCTTTATATATTTTGCTTCCTTTATACTGCTTTTAGTAAGGTATAGATAACACATTTCTGAAGTAATTTGACTTCCTTTTAATTAGTTTGTATGTTCAGATCAGATTAAAGTAAAAAAGTAAAAGGATAAAATTTTACCAGTGTTGTAAATAACAGTATGCTGTTGTCGGACGAATAGGGTATCACCAAGTGATTAATCAGAAATAATCAGCCGATTGGTAGGAAAAATCCATGACAGTTTGGTCACCGCCAACAACTAATAGGCCTAAACAAATTTTTTTTTACCACATTGAATTTTACTTGATCTTTATTGAAATCATTATTAAAGTTTTAATAGATACGGAGCAGGTTACGATAGGATGCATATATGTATCAAAAAAATTGTAGCATACATATATGGATTATGCGACTGAAAATTTGGCAGCACTAATCGGTCAAAAAACCAGACGTTTTAATTAGATGACAAGAGAAATTTTTTCTAATATATTATTTCGTAACTAATAAGACTTGTCTAATTATGATTTGATGTTCCACCGAAACTAATCAGTTAAATAATAGTAGATGCTTACGTTGTGTTTAACAAACATGTTGTCTCATATTAACGCTGAGCTGGAAGATAGAGAGATTAAAGAGCAATAGGAATTTAATTAATCAACTCTAATCAATGCATCATCTAATTAATTATTGACCCTAACGTTCATATATAGAAAACCTCAATTATGTTAGAAATATTTTGAGTGAGGGTTGCTACTATGCATAGCATCAGAGGCAGATCTACACTTAGTCTAGAGATGCTACACCACTCCATAATTTTGAAATTTTTAATGGTGTAGGTTGAAATTTAATTGAATTTTCATTTCTTTAAACATTTTATATAGTTTAATTCGTAAAATAGTAAATATGTGCTTATAGTCTAGTGCTAATATTATATTTTGTGTTTAGGAGGTCTTGAGTTCAAATTCTACCAACCACAATTAATAATTATGCACTTTAAATTTCAGCCTCCCTAATAAAATTTTCATATTCCGCCCCTGCATAGCATATATTTGTCCACCGTACTATAGACTAATATCTTTGATTTTAAAATCCAAAAATTCAATCCGAACCGATCAACATAATCTCCAAATGAAAATTTGCTAGTCTTTATGTAAGCCAGCACTCTATGGCACTGCCCTTGCTCTGCTTCCTCTCCGCATAGACAAGAACATATTGGATGTCACGAACGGTCTCGTTGGGCTTCTTGATTTCGTCAGGGATGCCCAGCTCCTCCTGCACCGTGCATTTGCACGAGAAGTTCACTAAACTTTGACAGGAAGGCATTGAGTATCATTGGCATCTTTGTTTTGAGTGAGAGCTACAGCTATTAATTGCTCAAGAGGAAAAAAAAATGCAATGGGTATAGTCGGAGAATGTGATATTGAATTAATACCATTTTAGTTCGCCTTTCCGGCCCGTAACAGTCTAATTACAAAAATATCGGACTAATTAAAGAATTCACCTTGAGCTGGAATCCAAGATAAAAGTTGCGAAATACGACATTGAAGAGTACTTCTAATTTAGTGGCACATGCAACTATGCAAGCCATGTGAAGGCAACCATCTGATTTAATATACATTCATCATGTGAAGGCATGTGTGAAGGAAATCAGGTTTAATTTAATTTACAATCATAATAATTTTCTTATTTGTAAGAAGACGCGCACATGCAACTATGCAAGCCACGTGAAGGCAACCATCTGATTTAATATACACTCATCATGTGAAGGCATGTGTGAAGGAAATCAGGTTTAATTTAATATACACTCATCATAATTTTCTTATTTGCAAGAGGACCCCATCAACGAGTCCCTGTTCCCTGGTACCTGAGACAATTTAAAAAAACGGACGGCTCAAATTAATTTCACCCGAATAAAACTCAATCTGGTGTTTATTGAAACTATGGGGAATCTAATTTTGAGATTTGTGCCAAGTTAAAAGCACAGTTCGGATTTATCACATGCCCACGAATTCCACCATCAACCCCAAAGAAATGCTTCAATATCCGAAATGAAACCTAGCTGTTATCTCAAAAAAAAAAAACGAAAATCAAAATCAAACTAATTACCAAGTTTTTTCAGGAGTGAGATATTGTTTATAATAATAGGTCTTCGTGGATAAAGAATTATTTATCTGCCAGAAAATTTATAATTTGCTGAGAATTATATTATCAATATTTTTGTAATATTTAGACAACAATCAGGAAGGAAAACTTGAGAAAGTTATTTCGGGAGTTGTTCCCAACCATTTTATTAATTAACTAAACATAAATTATTTTATAGAAGCATTTTAATGCTGTCTAATTCGAATGAATATTGCAACTAACAAACATGTACCACCTTAAATGTAAAAGTTGAGAAAAATATTTTTCCGGTTCAAAACTAGTTAATTATACATCACAAAAAAGATCATTAAAATGAATGTGAAATTAACTTTTATTTAAAAATTGAGGGTTCAATATTATATGCACCATGATTGATTTTGTGCTCCAATATGCTCCACATCCTTTATCTCCGTTTTCAAAGTCCGAACAGTCAATCCGAATTGTTCAACATGATCTTTATAATAAAATATCCTTGGTGACCAAATTTTATTTTTTTTAGAAATTTTTTACTTTTTTTTGGATAGGTACAAAATCACTAATTATACTTCACAAGCTTAATTGCCATGCTTATGCATTTATCATTAAACATCTGCGCAAGAAAATGGCAATCAATCATTTCAGCCATATTAGTTTGATAAGTATTAAATGACAGGAGAACTAGCCTTTAGTCTAGTGGCTAAAGCACATGGTCTCTATGTGAGATGTCATGAGTTCGAAACTCAGATGGGAGAAATCCTTTGTTGTAATAACAGGTGTATTAAATAGTTGGGTGACTTGACTTCCAACCTTTACTCAAAAAAAAAAGTATTAAATGACAGCCCATAGTTTATGAAATGGGATTAGGATAGACAACCAGTCATGCCAAGACAGAGAAAGAACAACAATGTTTGGTGCATATATGTAAAATAAATGGTCCTTTTGGCAAATGGAAATCTCCAAATTTTAGAGCTCGAGAAATGGGATTAGGATAGACAACCAGTCATGCCAAGACAGAGAAAGAACAACAATGTTTGGTGCATATATGTAAAATAAATGGTCCTTTTGGAAAATGGAAATCTCCAAATTTTAGAGCTCCAGAAAGGGTAAAAAGTAAAACCAATAAGAAACATTATTTCTGCCTATTAATACATTTGTTATATGGTCGCAATTTTGTCCAATTACACAATTGAGGATTGTGGTTACTTGCATTGGAAATGGAAGGCTAGATCAAGGCATATTATATTGTGGTTACTTGCATTGGTCAATTGATATGAGGTCCTCAATTGAATTACGATATGTGTCATAAAGTTGCAACTTCTACAAAAAAAAATAAACATTGGGGAAAGTAACTTGCCAAATCATTAGTGGAAAAAGCACAATCTGTGTCGGTTAATAGTGTCAAACGATACAGAAAGCTTTTTGTATCAGTTTATTAAAAAAATGCGATACAAAAAATCATTTGTAAAAAAACCGACATAGATTCTTGACAATCTGTGTCGGTTTTTAGTAAAACAGTCGACACAGAAATTTTGTGTCGGTTCTTTACTAATAACCGACACAGATTGTCAAAAATGTGTCGGTTTTTTTACTATTGGCTGACACAGAAAGTCCCTTGACAATCTGTGTCGGTTCTTTACTATTCTTAGTAAAGAACCGACACAAAATGTCAGTGAATTTGTATCACGCATTTTTTAGCCAATTGAGTATTTGTATCAGTTATTTAGGAATAACCGACACAGATTCAAACTTGTATCGGTTCATTACATTAACTGACACAATATTTCGGTATTTCCCCCCTCCAATTGTTCCGAACTTAGAAATTTTTCATAATTTTCAAACAGCTGCATGCCTAGCCCTCTCTCTCTCTCTCTCTCTCAGTATGCCTTTGATCTCCCTCACTCTGCCTCACTCAGGTGCTTGCCTCTCTCGTCTAAGGTTCCCGCTTGTCTAGGGTTTCCGCTCACCCCCTCCTACACCGGCCGTCGCCTCTCTTCCTTGGTACCGACCACCTCCACATTTGCCTCTTCTTCCCCACTTCTGTTCTTATTTGCATTGGTACTTGGCCGGTGGTGGCCGCCCCTCTTCTTCTCTGTTTCACTACTCTCCAACAGCGGGTTAAGTTTTCAAATTTATTAAAATATGAAAAATTTCGTTGGAATAGGCAAATGTGTTAGTTGAAATCTAGAAATTGTAGTTTAAATCTGTGTTTGGCTGAATTTAGTTGGATATATTGTGTAATATTGTGATATATTGTAGTATATATAGTTGTGGATATATTGTACCCGAATTTCCGTGTTTTTTTAATAACCATAATTAAAAAAAATTCACACTAATAACCGCATTTACAAAAAATTTCAAATCTAACCAAACCGCCTCCATGGGAGCGGTCTACTACACTGACCAAACCACCTCCCCGGGGGGCGGTTTACCTTTTTTTTGTATTTTTGTATTCCTTGTGATTATATATTTATATTTTTGTAATATTATGTTGTATACTTTTGTAATATTATATTGTATATATTTTTTTATATTTTGAATACGACAGATTTGACGATTTGTTATGTCAAGTGAACAAAATAACTAAATAACGTCTGGTCAACATAAAATATAGAAACGAAAAAAATAAGTGAATAAAATAACAAAATCACATCTGATCAACATAAAATATAGAAACAAAAATATAAAAATACTAATGTCAGGTCTACAATATGAAATATAAAAACATAAAAACTATCGACGACGAGAAGAAGGAGGACCAGACAGTGACAATCAGGGATGCAGCCCGCACGCCCTCGGTGGCTGCACACACCTCTGAGGCTGTGGAGGCTCAGAGAGCTCTGGAGGATCCTTGTCATCAGAATGATCCACATGCATGTCCTCCTGCATAGTGCCTATGGATCGGCGGTATGTATCGGCCCATGAATCATACTGAGCCTGCAATGGTCCCGTCTCATGGATCGGTCTGCCAGTCTCTTGTATACCTGCTCGGTGGCTGTGTTCCAAATGCAGCATCCTCCTATGGATCAAACTGAGTAGCCTTCTGTGCCCCACTGCCACTAGCCTCGTGGTCGTGCTGCCTGGGGGGTGGCATCGATGGTTCTGCTCCGGTGTTGGTGAGGCCAAAGTCTGCCGGAGTGAAAGTGGGCTCGACACTCCATGTAGGGTGGCCATCCTATAGTTAGATAATGTTAGTTTTCTTTATGCAAGATAACAAAAATTTAATTATACAGACACGAACCAACTGACCTCGTTATACTGCACCGGCACATTATATTTATTGTAGTAGGCGTGCCATTTCTTGGTGTCCAGCACCTAATCATGGAATGCCCAATTCGGGTTGTCGTCTGCAACATTTGAGTGGAATTTCTTAAGAACACATTTCAAAACAAAATTGACGTGTATGGAAAAATAATTTAACTTATAATAACTTCAGGGGCTGGTGGTAGATCTCTGTCGTATACGAGAGGCGAGGCTCGGTTGGGCTGGTTCAGAATTGGTGAGTCAATCTTGATCTCACGCCAGTCGATGTTCTCACCAGCATCGTGCAGCATGCCAATAAGGCGCCCATCGAAATGGGAATCCTCGATGATCGAAGCAGTGTGATGCAGCATAGTACACCCGAACGTCCGGAAACTATTTCTCGCCATGCACACCAAGCTGTGTGCAACTCCTCGGATCGACGTTAGTACCAATAAATAACATTTAGGAAATGAGTTTTACGGAAAAAAAATAATATTACAAATAATCTTTATTACTTACCGCTCGATCACTGATCGAGTCCCACGGCAAATGGGTCTTACTCGAATCACCCATCATTCTCCGCCGAAGAGAATCACTGTAGCCGCCTTGCAAGTATACGGTAGTCATGCCCCACCGCTGATACCATACCATATACCGCAATGCCCAGGGTCCCGCTCCCAAACTGATGTCTGTCGGGTCAGGCGAGACCCACAAGTTGTTCTGAGACCTGCGGGAAATCCTGTACGAGCCCATATGGTGGGTGAGCCAATCCAACTCAGCCTTCTTGTGGATAGTCCTGTATTATAAGTTAGTTAGATACAATTTGTAAAATAATATCAATATTATTGAGTATTATTGAGTGTGTATTAATACTTACTTGTGTAGCTTCTCTGTCTAATCCTCGCCAAGTATTGGGTCATCCGAGATAGTTGGATATATATATTGTGATATATTGGCGGAGTTTAGTGGAATTTAGTTTAAATATGTGATATATTGTTGTTGCAAATATGTGTGATATATAGGAATTGTACAATTTAGTTTAAATATGTGTGATATATAGGGTTTTGTGCAAATTAGTCATCTTTTGGAAATGTGCATGCTTAATTATCATTTATATAGGCCAGCAATATATATGGTAGCTGGCCAAAAATAATAAAAATATTAAAAAAATAACATATGTTTCGATTTTTAACAAAAACTCGGCACATAAAGCCTTTTTGTATCGGCAGTTAATTAAAAACCGACACAAAAGACTAGTTGTGTCGGTTATTTATTAACAAACGATACGAGATAGTGTCTCTTGCGTCGATTTTAATAAATAACCGACACAAAAGGTAAAAAAAATTATAAACCAAAATGGAAATAAAAAAAATGTGTTGTGTCAGATATTTATTAAAAACCAGCACAGATAGTGTCTTTTGTGTCGGTTTTTAATAAATAACCGACACAAAATGTAAAAAAAAAAAAGTAGAAATAAAAAAACTGTATCTGTTTATCATTTAACCAACACAAATATTTTTTTTTTTTTTTATCGGGTTTTTAACCGATACAAAAATCTGTGTCGCTCTTATCTAGTTCGCCCCTATTTCCGATACAGATATGCATAAATAACCGACACAGATTATGATTTTTCCACTAGTTAATTGGGAGCAAGAAAGAACACCAAACCCGGAAGACTAAAATTATAGTGTGGGTAGAAGTTTGAAAAAATTCAGGTACTACTTGTAGATTGCACATAATTTTTAGGTGAAGCAATCATGTAATTATCTAAGGAAATAGTAAAAAAACATTGTGGGAAATAAAGCTTAAGTCTTCAAGTCGATTTTGAAATGAATATCGTAGAATTTTTGTCCCATCACTAGTGGAAAATACACTTTCAGTGTCGCCCCAATAGTATCGGTTCTTTGAAACAAGCGATACAAAATATATTCTGTATCGGTTAATAATAAAAAAACGATACAAAATACCTTTAGTATCGGTTCTCATAAAAATGCGACACAAAAAGGGTCCAATTTGTATCGGTTCCATGCTTCCTAACCGATACTGAATTTTTGTGTCGGTTCCCTAATTATAAACCGACACAAATAATACCATTTTAGTATCGGTTATATATTAGGAACCGATACAAAAATTCAGTATCGGTTAGGAAGCATGGAACCGATACAAAGTTTCCCCTTTTTGTGTCGCATTTTTATGAGAACCGATACTAAATATATTTTGTATCGTTTTTTTATTATTAACCGATACAGAATCTATCTTTCTTCCTATAACTCCCATCAGACTGTATTAAAACTAGGTTTTCGACGGCTGAATCTTTCAGCAGCTCTCTCTGTTCTCTTTTTGCGAAATTAGTTGTTTTTCTCTGATCTAAGGCTGGAAGCATTGTTTAGGAGAGGAGGATTGAGGTAATTTTGCATGTAAGTCCTTGATCTCCTTTATATTTCTTTGATTAACATTCTAGCTTGGTTCAAAGCCAAATTGTTGAAATCATTGAGAGTATGGATGGAATGATTTGGAAGTATGCCATAATATTGTTGGAAAATTGTTTATTAGGTAAAATTTTTAATTATGTAGCATGCCATTGCCTTAATCCCGCAAAAATCTTAATTTTGTAGATAATTGAATTTTTTGAGAGATTTGGTGTGTGCAACGATATTTTTATCTCGCTCGATCCGACATACAAACAAATGTAAGCTAGCCAAATAACCTAAAACTCTTGTTTTTAATTAGTACGTACTTTGTGCATTGTGTGTATAGTTAATTATGTTTTATCGATGTATTGTAGGTATATGTATATAGCTAGCTAGGTAGAGTATTGTTTTACGTGTCACAACCGAATTAATTAATACCTTAGGTTATGATACCCGTTCAAAATGAATCCACTAGGGATTAATTTTGAATAGTCCCCATTTTGGGACTGCTCTTTGAATACTCTGTCTCAATTAGGATGTAACCACTTATTAGCTAGTCGTGTTTTAGTATCTAGGAAAATTTCGGCAGCATTTCCCCTTAGCTCCCCGAGTACTCGGGGAGCTAAGGGGAAATGCTGCCGAAATTTTCCTAGATACTAAAACACGACTAGCTAATAAGTGGTTACTGCTGAGACAGAGTATTCAAAGAGTGGGATAAGATGGTAACCGGCCCGTGTAAGCCCTACTGTGAACAATTAATCCCAACCATGTGCTTAATTAATTGTGTTTTCTTATAATTAATTGCAGATGGACCGTAGTTGGATGTATGAAGCATCACGTCTGTCGGATGAATATATGACAGGTGTTGATGAATTTATAAAAGTTGCTGAGGAATATATGGCAGGTGATGGGAATGGTGTGATGCTGTGTCCTTGCCGTGATTGTAACAATCTGAAGAAATTTTCCAAACCCATCCAAGTGAGGAACCATTTGATCCGTCGTGGATTCAAGCACCATTACAGGTGTTGGATATGGCACGGTGAGAGTAATTTGCAAACGGACAAAGGTACCAGTTCTGAGCATCAGGAATACCATACTGATGTAAATGACGGTAGTGACGATGTGCCAGTTAATGAAAATGAAGTCGTGGATAATTTTGATCAAATGCTACGTGATTTAGAAGAGGATTTCGGTAATGATAAGCAGTACTGTGTATTTGAGAATTTATACGAGGATTGTAATAAGGAATTGTATCCTGGATGTGCTAAATTTTCAAAATTAAAAGGTGTATTAATATTGTATAATCTGAAAGCATCTAATAGTTGGACTGATAAGAGTTTTACATCGTTATTGCAAGCTTTAAAAGAAATTCTTCCGGATGGAAACGAGATCCCCTCTAATGCTTATGAAGCGAAGAAAATATTGTGTCCAGTGGATTTAGAAGTTCAAAGAATACATGCATGTCCAAATGACTGTATATTGTACCGGAATGAGTACGAATATTATCACGAGTGTCCGAAATGTGGTGCATCGCGTTACAGTAGAAAGCAGTCAACCGTCAATGAAAGTGATACAGACAGACCGAGTAAAGAACCTCCAGCAAAAGTAATGTGGTACCTCCCCGTGATACCGAGGTTCAAACGTTTGTTTTCCAATGCTAGAGATGCAAAATTATTGCGGTGGCATGCCGATAGCCGGAAAAAAGACGGGAAATTACGGCACCCCGCTGATTCTCCTCAGTGGAGAAATATCGACAGAAAGTTTTCTGACTTTGGCAGTGACCCAAGAAACCTAAAGCTCGGGCTCAGTGCCGATGGAATAAATCCGCACGTAACATGAGTAGTAAACATAGCAGTTGGCCGATTCTACTGTGTATTTATAATCTTCCGCCTTGGTTATGTATGAAACGCAAATACATTATGATGACCCTGCTGATATCAGGACCTAAACAGCCCGGAAACGACATAGATGTATATCTAGCGCCATTGATTGAGGACCTGAAAAAATTATGGGCTCCCGGAGTGGAGATATTTGATGCATATAGTAAGGAGATTTTCACTCTACATGCCATGATTTTTTGCACCATCAATGATTTCCCGGCTTACGGTAATTTGTCGGGTTATAGTGTCAAAGGAGAGAAAGCGTGCCCTATTTGTATGGACGGGACAGTTGATCTGTATCTGCCTAACTCCTCTAAAAATGTGTACATGGGTCATCGTAGATTTCTTCCTGCCAATCACGCCCACAGAAAGAGAAAGAGAGAATTCAATGGAAAGACCGAAAATGGGAGAGTGAAATACCCGTTGACCGGTCGAGAAGTTTATGCGCGAGTGAGGGATATCAAGGTAGAATTTGGAAAATTTAAGAAAAAGGCCGCAAGAAAGAAAGGGGATCCAAAAATTATGTGGAATAAGAGGTCGGTATTTTGGGATTTACCGTACTGGGAGAATTTAGAGGTTCGACACTGTCTTGATGTGATGCATGTTGTTAAAAATGTGTGCGATAGCATAGTCGGCACATTGTTGAATATTCCGGGTAAGACAAAGGACGGTATCAATGCTCGGAAAGACATGCAGTTGTTGAACATACGGCAGGATCTACAACCCACAGAGAAGAAGACCGAGAAGGGTAAAATCTGGTGGTATATTTCTCCTGCAATGCATACGTTGTCGAGTGACGAAAAAAAAAGCCTATGCGAATGCCTTCACGGTGTCAAAGTTCCATCTGGATATTCTTCAAACATTAAAAGCCTGGTTTCAATGGAAAAATTAAAATTGACGGGTATGAAGTCTCACGACTGTCATGTTTTAATGACACAGCTTCTTCCTGTTGCAATTCGGGGCATACTGCCACCGTGTGTTAGGCAGACCATCACGAAGTTATGTTTTTTCTTCAACGCCATTTGTTGCAAAGTAAATGATCCGAGAGACGTTAGATGATTTGCGAAGGAGGTTGTTGTCACTCTCCGTAACCTCGAAATGTATTTTCCGCCGTCTTTTTTTGATATCATGGTTCATCTGATTGTCCACCTGGTTAACGAAATTAAGATGTGTGGACCAGTTTTCTTGCGGTACATGTATCCGTTCGAGAGGTACATGGGAATTTTAAAGGGATACGTAAGAAACCGGTATCGTCCTGAGGGCAGCATTGTGAGATCCTATGCCGCCGAGGAGGTGATTGAGTACTGTACTAATTATCTGGAGGATCTAAAACCTATTGGCATTCCTAAATCTCGGCATGAGGGAAGACTTCACGGTGTAGGCACAATCGGTTCAAAATTATTCTTGCCCCAAAAAGAGATTATGAAGCTAGCACATTTCCATGTTCTACAACACCTCACAGACGTTTATCCATATTTTGAAGAGCATATGACTGAGTTGCGGGAACAGAACCCGAAGAGGTCCGATAAGTGGTTGATTGGCAAACACAAAGAAAAGTTCCAAGATTGGCTGACTCGTCGAGTCTTGAAGGCTCCGAAAGGAGAAAGCATTTCGGAAACCATCAGAATGTTGGCTCTTGGCCCAAGAGAAGTCGTGAGGACCTACGAAGGATACGATATCAACGGGTACACATTTTACACGAAAAGTCAAGATTTAAAAAGTACTGTGCAGAATAGTGGAGTGACATTAGTAGCCATTTCTAATGATTTTTCAGGAGGTAAAGCTGCCGGACCCTCGCATGCATCGATGTCATATTACGGGTTTGTCGAAGAAATTTGGGAAATGGATTATAGACAATTTAATATCCCGTTATTTCGTTGTAAATGGGTCGATAACAGTCGAGGGGTTAAAGTTGACAATGATGGCTTTATTTTGGTAGATTTCGGTAAAGGCCGGGTATAAGGACGATCCATTCATACTTGCAAGACAAGCCACACAAGTGTTCTACATAATTGACCCCGCGGATCGCTCAAAACATGTTGTCTTATCCGGAAAAAGACGGATCATTGGAGTCGATAACGTGGATGACGAAGAAGCGTTCGATCATTTTGACGAGATACCTCCATTTTCCACAGGCATAGCATCTTCATCAACCATTCCGGATAGTGAAACAAGTCACAAGCGCCGCGATCATAACGAAGGAGAATGGGTCCAAGAATAAGATCGACGTTTAACTTTTTATTGGTATGTAAGTTTTTTTTTATCTTTTCAAATATCAAAATATTTATATTATTAAAAGATAGAACTGTACTTAAGAAGAGTTTATTTTTTTCTTTCAGGATGCATTTCAATATGTAATTTATTCTTTTTATGTTTTTTTTTTAAAGTTATCACTAAATTTATAAGGAAATGAATTTAAAATTTTATAAGAAAAATTGCAAGTTCATTTTATATGTTAATTAGTATTTTTATTATAAATTTATTACTAAAAAAAATTAATTTCTTCAAAAAAATAATTTTCAGTAGTCAGAAAGATTTGTATCGGTTAACAAAAAGAAGCGACACAAAAAATACTTTTTGTATCGGTTCTTTAGAAATAACCGATACCAACAATTCTTTGTGTCGGTTTTTACCAAAGAACCGATACCAATTTATTTTTTGTGTCGCCTCTTTTTATTAACCGATACAAATACTTCTGACAACTGAAAAATTATTTTCTGAAGAGATATTTTTTTTAGTAATTTGTATCGGTTATTACCAAAGAACCGACACAAAAAATAATTGTATCGTTTCATTAGTAATAACCGATACAAAACGTTTTTGTATCGGTTCCTTGTAAATAACCGATACAACAACTTTTTGTATCGGTTCATTGTAAATAACCGATACAAATTTATTGTTGTGTCGGTTCCTTGTAAATAACCGATACAAATTTATTTTGTGTCGGTTCATGGTAATAACCGATACAAATGGATATTTGTGTCGGTTCTTTGATAATAACCGATACAAAAATGAAATTTGTGTCGGTTCTTTGTTAATAACCGACACAAAAAATATATTTGTATCGGTTCTTTGTTAATAACCGATACAAAATTTCGGGTTTTCCCTCCTCCCTCGTTCTGATCTAACTTTCTAACTTATAATTTTTTCTTTCAAAACCCGGCCTCTCTCTCTCAGTCTGCCCTTTTCTCCCTCACTCCGCCTCACTCCGCCCTAGTGTGTTTGCCTCTGTCACTCCTCCCTCGATCCGTTCAAGTGTCTCTCGTCTAGGGTTTCTGCTCATTCCCTCCTACACCGGCGCCGGCCGAGAGTAGTGGTCGCCTCGATCTCCTCCTTGGTACTTGGTCGCCGCTCAACCCCTCTTCTTCTCTTCTTCTCTGCTTCTCTACTTCTCTACTTCTCTGCGTTGGTACTTGGTCGGTGGTGGCCGCCCCTCTTCTTCTTTGCTGCACTGCTCTCCAAAATCCGGTTAGGTTTTCAAATTTATTAAAATATGGAAAATTTAATTAGTTGGAATATATATTGTTGTGTGGTATATGATGAAATCTAGAATATTGTTGTGTGGTATATGTGATATATGTGATATATTGAGATATATGACGAATATTGTTGGAATATTGTTGTTGCTTAATTGGTTTAATTAGATTGTATTAATTGGTTATTGCTTAATGCTGGAATATTGTTGGAATATTGTTGGAATATTGTTGAGATATTATTGCTTAATTGGTTAGTTGCTTGTTAGATTGTATTAATTAGTTGCTTGTTAGATTGTATTATGTGATATATGTGATATATGTGATATATTGAGATATATGACGAAATGTGCATGCTTATTGCTTATTGCAAATTATGAAATATTTATGCTTATTGCAAATTGTGGTTGTAAATGAGAAATATGATCAATATAATTTAGGGTTTAGGGTTTATTTGTTTATTTGTAATTTAGGGTTTAGGGTTTAGGTTTTAGGTTTCTAACTCATGTTATTTCTAATTTTGCAGTTCCTACCATGTCTTCTGGTGGTGATAGTGAGAGATCCTCTCACTCGAGTGATGGTGAGCAGGGCTCGGGTAAGAAACGAGGGAGGGGGCCCACACAGCTGACTCGGGTGATTAATACCCAAGGGAAGAAGGTGACATTTGATAAGTTTGGGAGGCCTGTAATTGATCACAATACTAAAAGTTTTTCCTCTCAGTTGGGTCTCTCGGTCAAAAGAAATGTCCCGATCACTATAAATGATTGGTCTGAGGTTGACGATCTCATGAAGGATAAGATATGGGCGACTCTGTCGGTAAGCTCTATATATGATCTTTTTATTTCTCCAGTTTTTATTTGATATTAGAATAACTCCAAACTTGGTATATTTGTTTTGGCAGGAGGACTGGCAAATACCTGATGACGATAAGTTGAAAAAGCGCCTTCTCTCCCAAATGGCCACTCTACACCGTAAGTTCAGAACCGACATGACGACAAAATTTGTGCTGAAGGGTAAGACGCCCAACCTCAAGAAATACCAAATCAGTCAAGCAGATTGGGATGCCTTTGTGGGGTCCCGTCGGTCAGAAGCTTTCAAGGTATGTTTATTCTCCTATATATATATATATACAGATACTTTATCTCGACCCTTCTCTATAAATCCAATTGTTTCTCTAAAACTGTAGGAGCTAAGTGAGAAGGGGCGGGCGAATCAGAAGAAGAACATCTATCCGCATCGCTTAGGATCCAGAGGCTACGCTGGTGAGAAATTCAAGAACAAGTTGAAAGGCGCTCTGCAGGGGATTGCGGACTCACAAGCATCGAGTGGCTCGCCATCCTCCCAAGGGTCAACAACAAGACTTGTCGAGAGAAGGAGATACTCGACATGTCGGTCCAAAGATAGGCATGTCGCATGGAAGTTGGCAAGACAGAAGAAGCTTCAGGAGGGCCAGGAGTCTCTTTATCCGGACGGGCCAATAGAAGAAGCCATCAAGAGAATTGTGAGTGCTATTCTATATTTATTTGTCGAATTCAATCATGAATTTATTTTTCTCTAACATGTCAACTGTGTATTTTCAGGAAGAAAATGAAGATGCATTCAATAGAGGCTTGCTTCCCGTCGAGCGTTACGATGATATTCTGGGGAAATCTCTGCCAAATCGGGAGCATGCGGGGAGGGTGCGAGGGATTGGATCCCATGTGAGAATCACGACAGCCTACGACGGTCAACCAAGTAAGAGGAGGCCCAGAATGGTGGAGTCTGAGGCTGAGAATGAAGAGAGGATACAGAGAGAAGTGGCTGTGAGAGTAGCAGCCCAAAAAAGGGACTTCGAGGAAATGGCAGCGAGGTTGAAGGCCGAAATGGCTGAGCAGACACACAAAGATTGGTTCGAGAACAGTTGGCACGAGATGATGGCCCAACGGACTGAACCAATTGCACAAGAAAGCCCGAGAGCGGTCCAGGCAGCTGCCCGGTCGGTCCAACCGCAGCCATATTTCGATCCGATCCGAGGTAAATGTTATTTGATTCAATTGAAAAATAATTTCATTACTTTTTTTACAATTCGTAAATGTTATTTCGTTAACCTCAATGCAGAATGTATTTGTACAGCAATCAGAACGAACCTGCAAACTCCTGGTGGTTCGCGACGGGGTAAAGCACGAAGTAGCCATCGCAAAAATCAATCTTCCGGTCAAAAAAGGCATAGTGATTCACGGAATGCCTGTACCGGATGATCATGCGAAGGTAACGGTGGATGCGTGTCATCCTGACGAAGATGACACTCCGTTACCCGTGCCAAATGGCGAACTCGTGACACTTCGCTCCGCCATTGGCAGTTACATTGCGTGGCCGATGGCGCTCATATCTATGGAGGATCAGGTAACAAACTTACGTTATTATTACAACTTATTCTACTTGTAAATTTGCATCTATACATCCTATAGAGTTACAAGTATTTGTGCCTGATTTTTTTGTCCTAACTGCAGGAACAACCCAAACAACCTCTAGGATTTCGGCCCTCTCCGATTTCAACTTACAAGGATTTCGACACCATCGATTTCAACCGACTGGGAGGCATGTACAAGACTATTCGTGATCAGTTTCTGCGCCAAGGTCAACCCTTCATCGGTGTCCCAGCGCCGCTTGAGCTTTTCAATGAACCGTATGTCATAACAGTCAATCGAGATGACTACAGGGACTTGTGCAAGCGCACAAGAGTGGCTCACCGTACCACTTTTGCAGATCTTCATGCTGTGAGTTTATATTCGTAATAATGACATAATTTAGAGTTTTAATTTAGAGTTTTAGAGAAATTTATACCACATCTACGTCTTTTTGCAGGTTCATGTTCAAATACCAAAGGGACAACTTCCCAGAGATCCCTGTAGGGTTCATGAATCCCGAGAAGACGTTCGGCTATCTTTTGCAAGGTGATGATCTCGAGAAGAAATATGTCGATACGTACCTGAGGAAAGCTCTGCGAGAAAACCGGGACAAGAAATTTATCTTCATACCGTACTTTCAAGAGTGGGTGCTATTATATATATATAGTCTTATTTTATTGAATTTTTTTCATTTCATAGAAATATATTATATAATATAACATGCTATAAACCTAACATGTAGCGCTCATTGGGTATTGTTCGTGCTTCGGCCGTATGAGAGTGAGCTCCACTTGTTCGATTCATCCGGCGCAAAGTATGAAAAGCAAAAACTTGTAAGAGATCTTGCGATCATCGACGCACTCAAGGAGTAAGTGTTTCAAATTAAATCTGCTAAATTATTTCAATATCTCTTGTAATTACTAATTTCTCTGATATTTCAACAGTCCCTGGGTCGTCGAGAAGGCAACCGGAGGAATCGGAAGAAGCGATAAGTTGAAACTTATAAAGAACAAGGTAATGTGGTGCTTACGACTAAAATTTACTATTTTTAAAAAAAATATTTCGGTTTATTATGAATTGTTGAATTGAATTTTCTAAAAATTGTTAACTTTTTGCTTTGCTACAATTTTGATATAGTGCCCGCAACAAAAGGACGGCTGGGAATGCACATATTATGTCATGATGTTCATGAATGACATAATTAATCACTTTCTCGATAATTTTTCGTCAATACAGGTACATATGCATTTATATTTTTCAAATGTAACCGTAGTTGTTAATTCAGTTTTTATAAAATAAATAATTAATTGCACTCTTTTTATATTAAAAAATGCAGGATTGGAAAGCAACACCATATTCTTGTGGCAGAGATCAATTCAATTCGTTTCGAGTGGGTTAGGTTTTTCAAAAGTGAAATATCGCAACCAAGTATAACAGTTTAATTAGGATCGATTGATGTGACCGTGTGTAAGAACAATTAATTTAGGTGTAATCTAATTGTAAGAACAATTTATTTGATTAATTTAATTTAGGCCAGCCAATTATATGGGAGCTGGCCACAAAAATAAATAAATTTTTTTAATATAAAATAACAAACAGTATCGGTTCTGTAGACAAAATCGATACAAAAGGTAAATTAATATAATAATAATACCAGACAAAACAGTATCGGTTGACAAATGAAAAGCCGACACAGAATAACTATTAGTGTCGGTTCTTACTAAATACCCGATACAAATTATAACATTTAGTGTCGGTTATTATGTAATAACCGATACAAAAATCATAATTAGTATCGGTTCTTAATTACTAACCGATACAAAAATATATTTTGTAGCGGTTCTTAGTTAATAACCGATACAAATTAATTATAAATTATTTTTTCCCGATCGGAAATTCTAACTTTGTATCGGTTGTACTTTATAACCGATACTAATTGTTGGATTTTGTATCGGTTCTATAACCGACACTGATTAGTCCCGGAATTTGTGTCGCCTGAATCAGTGTCGCCCCCGATGTCCGACACTAATAGGCCTTTATAACCGACACTGATAGTACTTTTTCCACTAGTGCATAGATGAAATATAAACCTGTTATGCTAATTGTATGCTTGGGTTTTTTTCCCTTATAGACAAAAGTGTCACATCTCAATGTTTCAGTGCTTGAAATCACACCAGAAATTAGCAAAAGGGTTACTGTTGACGCAATGAGCAATAATCAAAGACAAGCTTGCCCAACACCACGCTCACAACAGCTGCCTCTGCCATGTATTTCCGATTGTGGGAAGTGTCTTTCTGTTTTTATTCTATTTTTGGGGGGATTTGAAAATTAATTAGCTCTGTGCTTGGGGATGATTGGTAGAGCTGCCTGAGATGGTTATAGATAGAGAGCTTGGTTGAAGTTTAAATTAGACAACATGATCAAAATGCTTATAGATAGATAGAGAGTTTGTTCCAGGTTAAGGACTCAACATGATCAAAATGGCTTGCTAATAAGGTATTTAAAACTGAAAGTATTAAATATTATTTTGTTACTTTGTGGGTTAAAAAAGAGCTTACTCTGTCCTTATGTGGATGAGAAAGGCTAGCTATATATCTCCATAAGTGTATCGTCGGGAAACATATTTGCAGATTAACGAATACGAGTAATAATAACAATTTCGGAGTAATGTATTTACGTGCACAAAGTGAAGAGATGAAAGGCCTAAACATCTTTGGTCATTCAAAGTTGAGATCATTTCCTTGCATGCACAAAGTAGCATTAGTTCCGATTATCAAACATTCTACATTTTACATTTCAACCCTACAATCTAGTTAAACTTTCTGATTCTGCTCCTGTGTCCGAACAACTTAATTATTGGCACACCTTACTAAATTTCAATGTCAAATATTAATTTTCAACGCCAAACATGGTAATAGCATGTGGTCCTTTGTTCAAGCATGATGTTACAAACTAAGAAATCCAATATTGAGAAGAAAATTTTCAATCAAGAAAATAAGGCATGATTGGTGCATGATACCAGAACTCAATAATTGATTATATATATACCACATACCAAAACACCATATAGACAAATTAATTTGCAGGTGATGCATGTTACTTTCCCACTAACTGTTAAACAATGCCAGGCAGTCGACAACCAATATAGTCATATATATATATAGAGACTATATACATATACACACACATGCGGTACTTGCTTTTTTTTTTTTTTTTTTTGCTTTCCGGTACTTGCTTTCCCATTTCTCCCACTATCTTTGCTTTGCTGGGTGGATCGCTCTTGCCCTATCACAATAGCACAATAGCACTCGCATAAAGTTCAAGCATTATTCAAACAGCACAGATTAATACTCTGCACAGTTTAACACAGTACAAATTTAGAACATCGTTTAACACAACAAATAAGACCACAATTAGGTTCAGGCGTTCAGCACATCAGAAAACTACAAAATTAAATTCAAAATATCAGTTATGCAAAGGCTAAAACTAAAGAAGACACAAATATCACCAATCTGATTTTAGTCCAAGTTACACGGTATGTGTTGATTCCATTCAAATTTCGGTTGAAACGGTTCAATTTCAGTCCAAAAACAATCCAATTTCCATAACATTTTGGCCGGAACAGTTCAATTTCAGTGAAATTTGGCCGAAACACATTATGCACAACAATCAATTTTTTTTTGCATGGGGCGGGATTCGAACTTGGGAATGATGCTATACAATTCAACACAACTACAACTACACCATTCAATCTTTTGTTACTAAAAAATGTACCTATATGGATATATCTTGTAAATTGTAATTTGTACAATCCATTCAATGATTTGTCTTAGTGGATTATTTAATTGTATTAGTGGATTATTTAATTATAATCATTTGTCTAACCAGAAATTATTGACAAATTATTTTTTATCAATTTTTCTTAATTTCTTAGTATAAAACAAACTTCTGGCAAAAAAATTCTGAAAACTAATTTTTTTAATATAAAACGAGCTTCTGTCAAAATAATAAAAAAATAAATTTACCATATTCATGAAGAAATATGTTAAGAACCGAGAATTAAATTTTACAGAACAATTACAATTATTTATATAGTCATATTACACTACCAGAAAAAAAATATTGTAATCAATTCTTACTTACCATAATAATTAAAGACACCAATAATAACTTGCACAAATTTTATTTATTATGCTCTCAATTTTCATTTTTTTTTCGGGAAAAAATTACTTGCACAATGGTAGAAATATCAGTTTGCCTCTTACTACGTAATTTCTATTGGTCCTGAATTGGAATATAAATTGAGATTAGAGAGCGATATGAGTTTGACCAGCTCAAACCTAATGCCATTACGTACCTAATTATTGATCCTAATCTTCACATATGACAAAATAGATAGCTAGTTTTCAACAGAGCCTCTGCATTATGTGAAATTCTTTTTTCTGAAATAAATAGTTACCAGTGAGCCACGAATTGCAGAAAAAGAAAAAAAAAAGTGTTAGTTTTGTTATAATTTAATCATTCATAACTACATTGTGCTTAACTAGATTTTGGAGAATTAATGTGATTTTGTAACTATGTTTCTTCCAAACATTTGAGGGGGGTTAAGATGCCACCATATTTTGTATCTCCATTATGCTTCAATTTTAGAACTACAATAATTTAAAACTTAAATGTGAAACCATTAGATATGATTTATATCATTTTCTCTAACCATGAGAGAACAAATCATGACATTTTAATTTTGTTTTGTTTAATATCATCAGTAGCTTACAACAAATAGTAAAATACATAACAGGTTGTTAATAATGGAGGCACAAAAAATAGAGACATTTCAACTCTCCTCTTTTTTCATTATATATTTTGCTTCCTTTATACTACTTTTAGTAAGGTATAGATAACACGTTTCTGAAGTAATTTGACTTATTTTTAATTAGTTTGTATGTTATGACCAAACTAAAGTAAAAAAGTAAAAGGATAAAATTTTACCAATTTTGTAAATAACAATATACGGTTGTCGGACGAACATGGTACCGCTAAGTGATTAATCAGAAATAATTGACCGATTAATTAGTAGGAAAAATCTATGATGGTTTGATCACCATCAACGACTAATTAGCCAATTAATCATTCTAAACAGATGTTTTTTACAACACTGAATTTTACTTGATCTTTATTGAAATCATAACTAAAATTTTAATAGATACGGAGCAGGTTCCGTACGATAGGATGCATGTATCAAACAAATTGTAGCATACATATATGGATTATGCGCGACTGAAAATTCGGCAGCACTAATCGGTCAAAAAACTGGGCGTTTTAATTAGATGACAAGAGAAATTTGTTCTATAATATTATTTCGTAACTAATAAGACTTTTCTAATTATGATTTGATGTTCCACCGAAACTAATCAGTTAAATAATAGTA
Source organism: Carex cristatella (assembly GCA_024447775.1). NCBI lineage: Eukaryota > Viridiplantae > Streptophyta > Magnoliopsida > Poales > Cyperaceae > Carex > Carex cristatella. The sequence goes on from JAJHPF010000006.1 coordinate 3,279,709, forward strand.
AATGTTTACGTTGTGTTGAACAAACATGTTGTCTCATATTAACGCTCAGCTAGAAGATAGAGAGATTGAAGAGCAATAGGACTTTAATTAATCAACTCTAATCAATGCATCATCTAATTAATTATTGACCCTAACGTTCATATATAGAGAAGCTAGTTTTCAATAGAGAACCTCAATTATGTAAGAAATATTTTGAGGGAGGGTTGCTACTATGCATAGCATCAGGGGCAGATCGATATACACTTAGTCCAGGGATGCTACACCACTCCATAATTTTGAAATTTTTAATGACGTAGGTTGAAATTTAATTCAATTTTTATTTCTTTAAACATTTATATAGTTTAGTCTCTTTGTAAAATACTAGATGTGTGCTTATAGTCTAGTGTTGATATTATATTTTGTGCTTATGAGGTTTTGAGTTCAAATTCTACTAACCACAATTAATAATTATGCATTTTAAATTTCAGCCTCCCTAATTAAATTTTCTAAGTCCACCCCTGAATAGCATAGATTTCTCCGCCATACTGTAGACTAATATCTTTGTTTTAAAGTCCAAAAAGTCAATCTGAACCAATCAACATGATCTCCAAAAAATTTGCTAGTCTTTGTATAAGCAAGCACTCTATAGCACTGCCCTTGCTTTGCTTCCTCTCTGCATAGACAAGAACGTATTGGATGTCACGAATGGTCTTGTTGGGCTTCTTGATTTCGTCACGAACGGTCATGAACGGTCTCGTTGGACATCTTTGTTTTGAGTGAGAGCTACAGCTATTAATTGCTCAAGAGGAAAAAAGATTGTAATGGGGATAGTCGGAGAATATGATCTTGAGTTAATGTGATTTTAGTTCGCCTTTCCCGTAATAGTCTAATTACAAAAATATCGGACTAAAGAATTCACCCTACCCTGGAATCCAAGATACAGGTTTCGAAATACGACATTGAAGAGTACTTCTAATTTAGTGGCACATGCAACTATGCAAGCCATGTGAAGGCAACCATCTGATTGGCATGTGTGAAGGAAATCAAGATTAATTTAATATACACTCATCACAATTTTCTTATTTGCAAGAAGACCCCATCAACGATTCCCTGTCCCCCCGGCACCTGAGGCAATTTAAACAAACGTTAACGGACGGCTCAAATTAATTTAAGCCGAATCAAACTCAATCTGGTGTCTATTGAAGATCATGTTGAGCTATTCGGATCGACTGTTCGGATATTGAAAACGGAGATAAAGGATATGGAGCATATTGGAGCACAAAATCATGGTGCATATATTTGAACCCTCAATTTTTAAATAAAAGTTAATTTCACATTCATTTTAATGATCTTTTTTGTGATTTATTAACTAACTAGTTTTGAACCGGAAAAATATATTTCTCAACTTTTACATATAAGGTCGTACATGTTTGTTAGTTGCAATATTCATTATTCGAATTAGACAGCATTAAAATGCTTCTATAAAATAATTTAGGGGAAATTGTGAAAATGCCACTCCAAACTTTGAAATTGTCAAAATGCCACTCCAAACTTCATTAATTTTTAAAAATGCCACTCCAAATAATTAATGACTAAAATACCCTTGACCGTCCATCTCCGCCTCCGCCCCTCCGCCGCACCCTCCGCCGACTCGACCCAACCTTGTCGCAAGAGACGCAAGAAGCAGTTTCCGGATATGATTCCTCTCGCCCGCCTTTGCATTTTTCGCAGCCTCTCCTCCTCCGACAAGCACCAGCACCATCAACCCTCCTCTACGACCCCCTCCGCCGCGCTCAGCAGCCATTCAGAACAGAAGAAGAAGAGAATGCAGGAGAAAGAAGAGGAGAAGCAGGGTATTTTAGTCATTAATTATTTGGAGTGGCATTTTTACAAATTAATGAAGTTTGGAGTGGCATTTTGACAATTTCAAAGTTTGAAGTGGCATTTTCAAAATTTGAAGGTTTTGGAATGGCATTTTCACAATTTTTCCAATAATTTATGTTTTGTTAATTAATAAAATGGTTGGGAGCAACTCCCGAAATAACTTTTCTCAAGTTTTCCTTCCTGAATGTTGTCTAAATATTACAAAAATCTTGATAAATGTAACTCTCAGCAAATTATAAATCTTGTGGCAAATAAATAATTATGTACCCAAGAAGACCTATTATAAACAATATCTCACTGCAGAAAAAACTTGGTAATTAGTTTGATTTTGATTTTCGTTTTTTTTTTTTCTTGAGATAATAGCTAGGTTTCATTTCGGATATCAGAATGAAGCATTTTTTTGGGGTTGATGGTGGAATTCTTGGCAAGTGATAAATCCGAACTGTGTTTTTAACTTGTCACAAATCTCAAAGTAGATTACCTATAGTTTCAATAAGCACCAGATTGAGTTTGATTCGGCTGAAAATAATTTGAGCCGTCCGTTAACGTTTGTTTAAATTGCCTCAGGTACCGGGGGACAGGGACTCGTTGATGTGGTCTTCTTGCAAATAAGAAAATTATGATGAGTGTATATTAAATTAATCTTGATTTCCTTGACACATGCCAATCAGATGGTTGCCTTCACATGGCTTTCATAGTTGCATGTGACACTAAATTAGTAATCTTCAATGTCATATTTCGTAACCTTTATCTTGGATTCCAGCGCAGGATGAATTCTTTAGTCAGATATTTTTGTAATTGGACGTACTATTACGGGAAAGGTGAACTAAAATCGCATTAATTCAAGACCATATTCTCCGACTATTCCCATTGCAATCTGTGTGAATTTGTATTACACTTTAATCTTTTTATTTTATTCAAGCATATATAGTTCCGTCTATTATATGCCAATGATCCTCTACATACCAATGGAGAAAATCCATTGGGTCCTTGTGTGAGAAAGACAGTGTGTAAGTGGTGGAACTCCGACTAACGAGGCTTGGCAGTGGTTCAGAAATAGAGTTAGAACTCATAGGACTCCCTTCGCGGGATAGGATAGAAAACATCTTACTCAAAATGACCCTCATGAGTCCTGAAAGCTGTTTTGCTAGGATTTACTTAGCCAGAACAACAATAGAAATAATCTAGGTATTTGGGATATTTTAACTACGGAGAAGTACAAAAAAAGAACATTATTCCGTACTTAAAATATTTTAGTCTTGGAAGCCCTAAAGTCGATCGAAAGATCGGAAAAACCTTACAACACACACAACAGATCACCATGGCGCCCTGCAGATAATGACAGCACCGCATGCGAAGTCATCTGCGGGTATGTCTGTGCCACATGCGGTAGTGACAGTGTCGCATGTGATGTAGACTGGAGCCTGAACAGATATCTTAGTATTATACTCATAAGAAAACCCAAATCCTAGAGAATTCTTATATTATTTCCACTGATCACTTGTAGCGCCACCGCATTAAATCTTACTACACTTCGGTTGTATTTTAAATTACTTTAATAATTACTTTAGGAACATTAAATCCCAATTAACAACCAACTCGATCTAGGCTAGTGAAAATTGTTATAACCTAATACATCATCCCTGTAGATCGATACCCTGATTATACTACGCGATAGGATTGTGCACTTGTAATGTGACCTGAAAGTGGAATCAAAATTAAAAGGTATAGTCATCATATAATAAAATTTTTTGTTACCTTTTGGGTGCATCACCAAGGCTGTGAAAATTGGAATCAAAATCGATATAAGTTGACTGTAGAACTGAAATTGGGTGAATTAGTAGGAATCGACCGTGTCGGATCGGAAAGTCGGGTTTTTTTCATCAAAAGCTTGTTTTGTACAATAAAATTAGGAAAAAATTGTTAAAAAAAAAAAATTTGTCCAAAATAAAGGTGCTCGAAAAAAATATTCGCTCTACTGGACTGCTATATGATTCATGTTTATTCCCCAAAAATAAAGGAAAAGAATTGTAAAAAGAAAAGAAAATTATTAAATATAAATTAAAACTAAAACAAGAAGAGTGAAATGGAGATGTCCAATAACATAAAAATAGATAAGAGAAGTTACATGAGGAAATAATAAAATTAACATAAAAATAGATAAGAGAAGTTACATGAGGAAATAATAAAATTTATTATTAGTGAATAGTCAACTTCACACTTAATCACATATTAATTCACCAGCAAAGCCAAAACAATTTATTTGGTTCAGATATAAAATAGTGAAGGTTATTGAAGAACTTCAAATTTCAGTAAAGGGTAATGCAACAACTCTATTCACAAAGATTATATTAAACATTCTTCATACAAACTCAAGCCATTTCCTGGAGAACCATTATCTTCCTTGAATAGAAATGCGAAAGAAAAAAAAAATTCACTAAAATTGTGAGAACTAGCCTAATTCGAAAAAAAACAGTTGAATTGTTCTAATTACACCGATTCTACCGATTTTCACCACAATACTCGCCCATCGTGTATCTCGGCCAATTCCGATCCGATTCAGTCGAGTGAACTTGGAATCGACCGATATCCCGAGCCATACTAAAAGCTGAGATAAATTACAAACAAAATGCACATGCAAATTTGATCTAATTTAGAGTCAGTAGACTGGCATTCCTATTTAGCATAATTAATACATATTAGTTAAAAATGTGCAAACAGTGGAACACCTTGAGATTTAGCACAAATGACTGGATTTCAATTTGTCTACTTTTCTGGATAGGAGCTATTTCTGATGATCTACTTAAGTGAAGTAAATGATGGCAGACAAAACTTAAGAAGAACTTAATCAATCAATTAAATTTTAACTAATTTCACGTTTCACTAAAATAACTTCATATATTGTTATTTATTTAAAGACATTACCAAATAACAATATGAGCAAAGAGCCCTCCTTTTCAAAAGAAAGAAAAAAGATAATACAAAGCATGCATGTATGACTAATACCTAGAGACCTTGGCCAGAAGTAGCAACACAATAAGAAGACATTACTGGGTTTGGGGGCAATTGCAAGTTTTGCAAATTCTCCCCCAACATTTGAACAATTCTAGTCATCGAAGGTCGATCTTCCGGCGTCCATTGGATGCACCATAATGCCACAATAGCCAGTTTTTTTGCAATTTCTTCATTGCCACCCACATCAAGAACTAGACACAAGTCTTTTTCTTGACCTACTTGTTCGTAAATCCACTCTGGGAAGTATACATCTTCACTCCGAACTCCTTCCTCTCTTAATGGGTCAATATTCTTTCTTCCACTTATCATCTCCAAAATCAACATACCAAAACTATAAACATCTGATTTGTAAGAGACTGCTCCGAAATTTCTGGAGTACATTTCTGGAGCAAGATAACCCATTGTACCCCGAGCAGCACTTATGGTCAAGTAGCTCTGATCCTTGGGACAAAGCTTCGAGAGACCGAAATCGGAGATCTTAGGAACCAAATTATGGTCAAGCAAAATATTGTGAGGCTTGATATCAAAGTGAAGAATGCGCTGGTCACATCCACGGTGTAAATATTCAATACCCTCTGCAATGCCCATAGCAACTACAATCATCTCTTCCATGCTAAATTGGTGTTTTCTCCATTTTGAGGATAATATGTACTTATCTAATGACCCATTCTCCATGAATTCATAAACAAGTGCTTGATTTGTTCCTTCAGAGCAAAACCCCAAAAGGCGAACAACATGTACATGGTGAATTCTTCCAATGGTGGCAACTTCATTTACAAATTGTTCTCCGCTCGAAGCAGATCTATGTAGCATCTTAACGGCTACTGGAATACCGTTAGGCAACTCCCCTTTATAGACAGTCCCAAATGCCCCAGCACCTATTCTTTTCTTGAACCTAGTCGTTATCTTTTTTAGGTCGTCGTATGTGTACCGTGTTGCATTCATCACTCTGTAGCTTCTCAGGAAGTTTTCGATCTTCTGACGAGCGGTTTTGTTTTTCTTTGAACGACGACGTATATACAAGACAGCAAAGCCTACCGAAAGTAGAAGGGATATTGCGCCTGCGGATATACCTAATGAAAAATAAAAAAAATTAAGAATACAAGTTTAATAGAATGTTGTTAAATCTTATCCATGAGCATGATAGCAAAGTTGTAGAGGAATCATACTGGCTTTGAGGATCATATGTGAATCTGAAAAAGAAAAAGAAAAAGGGTTATGTTTATATTTTAGTATCCAGAGCAAGTTAATTTTAGTTCTTTTTATAAACTAATTTAATATTAAATGAAGAAATTAGTTAGACTTGTAGCTAGCAGGCATATTATGATTATTTTAATCTAAAAAAAACAACATAAAATTGAGATTTTCTTCCTACTATTTGATTGAAGTTAAAAGAAGCGACTGAAAGGCACAGTTTGGGTACTTTCATGTCAAACGGAAACATTAAAATTTTAAAACTTGAGATTGAAACAGGAGGCCAGGAGCCAGGTCAGACATTTCATCATTATAATGTTTCAGCCAAAATGGTCAATTTTCTACAATTGGAGCTAGATGATTATAAACATTGTAACTCTCATATAAAGTCATCGGCAGTAAAGAACCAAAGTACTAAAAGAAAGGTCAACTTATGAGGTCACCTTGACAAAATGATTTTTTTGTTTCAATGTCAAATTCACAGCGATGCCACCATTTCTTTTCACACATGCTGCAGTTGATCATCTCATGGTGCCAATACAGAGCAATGACTGGTCTTTCTGCAAAATCTTCAATCATGTGTCGAAATTCAGATAATGATGAAGGGTAGTAGTACCAATTATTTGTGTAACTGTTGAGATATAGTGGTACTTTGGGTCCAGTAAACAAGGTGCTGTTTATAGTCTTGGTGCAGGTTGAAGGAATATCTTCATTGTAGGTTCCAGCCCAGGCCGCATAAATGAAGTGGCCTTGAGACCCGAGGCACGAGATAGGACCGGCTAAATACTCATCTTTTGAGAAATAGTTGAGCATGTCTGAGCAATCAATCCAACTGAGATCTACCGACGAAGGACTAAAGAAGAGAGAGTCGGTAACATTGGGAGGGGCAATTTGAGACCATGAACAATTAAGGGTCCACGAGTGTCTTGTTATTGCAAGCATTGAGTTTTTGTAATCTATTGCCGTCACGTTGTAGTCACCAGAAAAGGGGAGGCTTAAAACCGTGTTGCCGTCGCCTGAGCAAGAGAGAATGAGGGTGTGATAGCCACAGTGAGGTGCATGGGAGTCGAGGCGGAATGGGTACCTGACTATGGGTCCATGCTTGCTGCATCTTAATGGGAGACAATCTTTCAAATTAGTTTGTTTTCCAAGCACCAGAAGTGTAGAAGTATAATAGGAGATTAAGAGTGCGATTGGAAGTATATATGTGAGTGGAGCCATGTGTGGGGAGAACAACATAGAGAACCAAAAGGGAGACGAGAAATAGAGAATGGAGAGGAGAGAGAATTGAGCAGTTGAGATTATCTTAACTTGTTAATTTTGACCGTTATTGGTCACTCCAAAGAAAATTCTTTACTACATTCATCAGTACCAAACTAGTATCTTCACTGAAAACCTTAAATTTTCTGGAAAAAAAAAAATCCCTTCATATGAAATCAACATTTGTTGGAAATTATTCAAAGATATTATATTTTATAAAGAGCACGGTATTTCTTGTATGTCACATTCTTATAATTTTCGGCATATATTTTTTTTAAACCCTGATAGAAGCTATCAGGTTTCCGCCCATTTTTATTATCTCGAAAGTTTGCCACATATTTTTATTTTCTGGACAATATTCTTAACGTGAAAATACGGATCAATCTCCCAAAAAAACTATTATACAAATATCAATTAAAATTACAGCATAAATTGCAAAAAAAAAATTATAGAAACAAAAATACAACATTAAATTAAAAAAATTGGTGTCATTTTAGTGAGTATTTTGGAACTTAAAAATGAATGGGTGTATTAACTCAAAATTGAGAGGCTAGCAGAGGTCTTTGTCAAACTTAATGTTTGGTGCAATAATTTGAGTGTGCATGTGGCATTAGTCATTACTTATTACAAATTTAATTAGATAATTGTGTAAAACTAGATCTAACTCCTTGTTTATTTGTGGTTTAAAGTGAAAGAATTAGGAGGTCACAGCTTGTCAAATTTTTATACTGAAAGATCCTGTAAATTGATTAGTCACTCCTTAATAGTACATGCATCACATTAAAAATCCTTAATAGCCCCAATATAACAGGGATGCTGAAAATTGAATTGTCGCTGCTTAATTAGTGGGTATAACAAAGACTCAAAGTCTGACTCACTCAGTCTGCAGAAAAGAATTTTCAGAACTACCAGTCCATTATTTCTATAGAAGAAGACTCATATTAATTGTTATGTGACGTCAATTCTTGTTAAGAAATTTCTCCTCAGTCCTTGCATTTTAAGCTTCTTTCAGTTGTCTGTTTGGTTTTTCTTATATAATCATATAGAGAGATTTATTATGCCACTTATAGCCAACTTCATATATACAATATGTTACCAAGACTGCTGATTCTGAAAATTCATTCTAAAAATTTGAATAGAAAATTATTTCTATTTTGACAGGACTATTAATTTGCTGGGATAGCTTTCGACCCTGCTATATTTGCAGGAAAAAAAAAAAGATAAATTTAAAAATACGTCAAAAATATTGCACACTATATGTACGGTATTGATCTTAGCTTTTTATCAAACAAAATATCGGCATAAATATGTCAAAAAATAATAAACAACTACAGTACCAATAAGGATGATCCATCGATCTGTCTCCATGCAATACGGGTCAGATGACGTTAGTCATGTTTAGTTATAATCTGAACTGGCTCCACCAAGTACATATATCTCCTACTTGCAAAAAAAGGTTAAGGATGAGGACTAATCGACAAAATATACAATCTCAGCCTCTACCCACAACTTGTATCTCCAACATTCACTCAGTCTTCCTTATCTCAGCTTCTACCCACAACTCGTAGCTCCAACACTTACTTATTCTTAGTCTCAACTCTCAATGACTGGACTCTCAATGGGTACAAAATTCAATGGTCTGAATTTGATATTTTTTGTACCCATCTTAATAAATAGTAAAAAAATTCAGAAAAATGTAAAATTTGGTCTCCAAGCACATATTAATATGGAGAACAAGATGAACGGTTTGGATCGACTGTTTGAACTTTGAAAATAAAAATATGTTCATTTTACAAATAGGTCCTTATGTCCATAGAAGTCTTTGCCTATATATATATATATATATATATATATATATATATTCACTTTTTTAAATATGAGATTATTTTTAATTCTTACTGTTTTTCGGATTTATAAAAGATTATTCCAAAATAATAAAAATAAAATTACATACTATCAATTTTAAATTAATGGATGAGAAGTTGAATATTAATTACAATTACTAAAATGAAACTACTATATGTCATAAATTCTCAAAAGAAAACACCTTCATAACTAAAAATTCAGTTACACCTAAAAAAAAAAATTAAAGGATATGTAATATTCACCGTAATTCAACTCAAAGAAATACAAAGTGATATTAAATAATGGAATATTTACATATAATCTATATAATTATAAGTTTATACTGATAAACTGAAAATTACAAGCTCAACAATATATATCTTTCTCACGCATGCTTGCTCAACAATATATATCCTTCTCATGCATGCTTGATGTGCAAGTTCATCCGTGGGGAGATTGAAGCGACAAAGGAACACGTCTCCTCTACATTAACTCAAAAGATAATCTTTTGAGTTAATGAATCTCAACCATTCAATCTGCTTTACGATCCAAACAGACTAGATCCACATTAATATTAAAAGGTTCTAGTGTTAAAATTATACGGCCGGATTGACTCTTTTTAAAATCAAATGGCTGAGATGCATTAACTAAAAAAATTCTTTTTTGAGTTAATGCAGAGAATACGTGTTCGCGACAAAAAGGGCATGTGTTGTTAGTACTAAGCCACAACATTATGCAATTTTTGTGAAATAGGTGGTTGCAAGGAAAACTTGTCACTGCATGGTCATCTTGCGTACAGATGTTCTCCAAGCATATTGTGCATTGTCCCACATTAGCATCCAAAAAATAACAGCCATTCTTCTTATTACTAGGCCTCACACTGCACCCAAAAATAACAAATAAAAAAATAATAAGATATTAAACAATTTTAAGTAATAACTGCCGGTAGGCATGATAATAACAAGAAATTTTACATAATCCCAAAATTAAATTTCTCTAAACACAATAACACCAAATAGAAAAAAAAAAAAAAAAAGACTATTGCAACCTAATTATATCTCCTTCGGCTGCAAAAGCGTTACAACCGTCGTCCTCTTATCTATCGTGCACTCATCGATCCTTTGTCACTTTCATTTTTTATGTTAAAAATACATTTTGTTTATTTTGTTTCAATTTTCTCCAATATCTTATACAAGCCACCATGCAAGAACAAAAACTTTATCCACAATTATACATATGTTAAATTATTGATGAGAAAGTTTTAATTTGCTTCTCTCAAAACATAGCAGTTTTTGTAAATGATTCTATGCGATATGGGGTCTATATATAATTTGATGGTTAAGAAGTCATGCCATTTGAAAAATACAACAAACTCAATAATCATACTTTCTGTGATGTCACACTAAATCACACTTTTTTTTACCTACTTGTTATTATTATTTTATAATTTCTTTTAATTTCTAATTTCTAATTTTATCTTTTTAAATTACACTAATTTACACGATATGATTTAACTAACATTCACATTCTTATTTAGCTAGTGTTTAGTGATATTATTTTTTTAGCTAATGTAATTAAGTCAACCTTTTTGTATTACAAATATTGCCATCCTAGTTAAATGTGAATTGTGATTGATGGTTGGGAGAAAGATCTTCTTGGGCCGTGTATTTGGGCCAATGGATTCCCCAAAAGGGGATATATAGTGAAAGATCCGACTACTAATTGTTGGACCAATAATAATGCCTTATATTTTTAAATTTATTTAAATGCCATTTATATATCAAATTTTGTTTAGTTACAATTAACATGGCTAATATTCACATTCCTATTTAGCTAGTGTTTGGTGATATTAATTTTGTAGCTAATGTAATTAAGTCAACATTTTTGTATAACAAATATTCCCATGCTAGTTAAATCTTATATGTAAATTAGTGTAATATTAAAAGATAAACTCAAATTTAATTAGAAACTAAAAGAAGATTTAAAATAAATTATAAAATACTAATAACAAAGAGGAAAGAAAATGTAATAAGTGTGATTTAGTGTGACATCACAGAAAGTGTGATTATTGAGTTAGTTGAATGTTCCAAACGGCATGACTTCTTAACTGTCAAATTATATATAGAACCCACATCACATAGAACCCTTTATAATAACTGCTATATTTTAAGAAGCAAATTAAACTTTCTAATCAATAATCTAACATATGTATAATTGTGTTCTTGCCTGGTGGCTTGTATAAAATATTGGAGAAAATTGAAAAAATAAACAAAGTGTATTTTTTAACATAAAAAATGAAAGTGACAAATAATCGATTAGTGCATGGCGCTTTTGCAGTCGAAAGGAATATAATTAAGTTGTAGTAGTCTTTTTTTTGTTTGGTATTATTGTGTTAACAAAAAATTTGGGATTAGGTAAAATCTCTTGTTATTATCATGCGTTCAGTTATTATTTAAAATCATTTAATATGTGATTTTTTTTTATTTCTTTTCTTTTGGGTGCAGTGTGAAGTCTATTAATAAGAAGAATATCTCTCAAGTAAATTCTTACTTAAGATCTCTTTGTCATTCTATTTATAATTTGTTTAATTTTTCTAAGAACACAAAATATTGATTGATTGCTTTTTAATTTGACAGGAGATGGATCCTGAGCGTATTAGTTAGTTGCCAAGCCTCCATGAAATCAGTTTTGAACACTGGCACCTACACGACGCAAGTTGAGGTGCGGTTTGTCAGGGCATCGGGCCTCGATCGGCAGTATCGCATGATTAGCGAGCCAATCAAAGGGAAGCATTGCCAGGTGGCATTTGACACTGAGTTTAAGCTAACTCCATACAAGAAAAATGTGGTTAAGACGCACCCACGTTTCGCATCTCTTGACGAGAGATATTGTGCTATTAAGTGTAAACTTTAACAACAATCACAGAACAACAATTCACAAACGCACAAATTTATCGAGCTTCGATACCAAATTTCAGTACCTACGTCCCCAACCCCAGCCCTTTTTTATTCACTCTGTTTAATTCGGTCACACATCTATATTTTTTTGTATATCTTTTACAAGAGAGATTTAGAGAGTTAAATAGAAAAAAAAAACTCAAATCATACTATTATACACTTTCCTTATCTGACTATTATTCTAGGAAACAAATCTAGGTGCCATTATGCCTCCAGGCTGCATGCCTAATGCTGGCTCCTTTATGATTAGTGCTAGTGCATCAGATATAGGGTACAATCCTCTGCTGCACATTCTAATACTTCCTCTCAAGTTGGCATGTATAAATCTGTCAAGCCTGACTTGTTTAATGTGCTGTTGAACATTATTCCAGTCACACTCTTAGTAAGAACATCAGTAAGCTGATTCTCAAATCTTACGTCCACTATCTGAATAATCATTGACTCAATGTTCTGCTTTATGAAGTGTCTGCTTACACTAATGTGTTTGGTTATATCATATTGTCACTACAGCAGAACGAAGCATCAGCTACCGGAAATCCGGTAGCTGATACTAAGTACGCCGGTAGCTGATACTAAATCCGGTAGCTGATGCTCTATTCCGGTCGCTGATATACCGGTAGCTGATACTATCGTAGCTGATGCTTTTCCGATGACGTCACCGGTCGCTGAATGACGTCACCCGGTCGCTGATAATGTTTCTGCGACCATTTTTTTTCGGTCGTTGATTTTTTGCTGACATCAGAAAAACAGGTATCTGTGACCACAAAAACGGTAGCTGATACTTAAAAAACGGTAGCTGATAATTTTTCATTGAATTTTTTTATGATTTAAATTTGCATCATTTAATAATTGATACGACACGTACCAACAAAGAACATAATACACATACAAGACATCGATACATGCATACACATCATACAAAATAAGATAAATACATACACATAATACAAAACATCGATACTACAAAACAAATATAAACATAAATATCATAAAACTGTATATCACATCATCAAACATAAAATACAAAATGTCAAGTAACATAAACATAAATGTCGAATAACATCAACTAACAGATAAGGCAAGTGTCAAGTAACATCTAAGCCAGGAAATATAAATAATACCATCTGACAAGATATAAATATATAAAAAAGTCCTAAGCAGTACCATTGGCGCCACCATCCGACCACTGCCCCTCGTCATCGTCATCGTCGTCATCCTCGTCATCCTGAGGTGCAGGCTGCGAGGCCTGGTGCGAGTTCGAACCTCCCTATAAATATATAATGGCATAATATTTGGTTTAAATAATATAACTAACACATATTTATCCACTTACAAAAATGATGTAACCGTGACAACTACATTAATTAAAACAACACAGCTTTGGTGAAGTGCCTCCCAGAAAATGCCAAACCAAGGATAATCAGAATTGTAATTATAGTACTACACCTCAATTGTGTGTCTTTCCTTTAACTATGACTGTTTTGCAGTAACAAAGTACTACTACGGACACTTTATATCTCTAGTCAAAATTATAATTATAGTCTTGAGAGCAAATAATACTATCAGATCAGATGGCCTTGCTTTTTTTATTACTCACAGATAATCAGAATTAAGTACCAACAAAGTTAACCAATTAGCCAACTAACTAACATTACAATTACATTTTCAAATAGATACCGAACAAAAGGAAGTCGTGTATTCACACTTTCACAGTATGAAGCAGACAGGTAGGGAGATTGTTGCATTATCAAAATTTATTGGACTCCTTTGAACAGATAAACTTTGGATGTAAATATGGTAAGAGACAAACTACCAGACAAGCAACTGTGAGATTATTTTGGCATAGGAGGGGGACAGATTTCATGATTCATCAAAGGGAAACTATAGAGAGATCAACATGTACATTTATATTTACTAGCAAGGGTACCAGTGTATGTATGTATATAGTATATATATAGTATCAGTGTACCAGTGTACCAGTGTGTACCAGTGTATGTACCAGTGTACCAGTGTGTACCAGTGTATGTATATAGTATCTTTCAGATTTTTCTGTGTAGACATAAAAGAGAAATACTATTAACAGAGAAAGGGCTTACAATCAGCGGAGGCAAGGCTTATATGCAGAACCACCTGAACAGTTGTTTGCTTGCTTCTATCGAGTGAGTTTGAGTTCCAGTTCCTACTTCAATAAAAAAAAGGGGGATTTATTGTCCTGCTGGCAATTTTACATGCATTTTTTATTGGTTGCATTAACAGATAGTATGCCAAAATCATGAATCATTTTAGTAAATTAACAAATTTCAAACCTTGTGCGAGTTGGTTCTCGAGCAATCAGCAGCAATCAGTGCGAGTTGGTTCTTGGTGGGGAATCAGTGCAATCAGCGGAGGCAAGGCTGAGCGGCAATCAGCGGCAATCAGTGCAATCAGCAGCGGAGGAGGGGGAATCAGTGCAATCAGTGCAATGGGGAAGGCTAAGCGGAGACAAGGCTGAGCGGAGGAGTTAGTGGCTGGAAATGGTGGAGACGGCAGGCTGAGCGACTGGAAATGGCGAAGACGGCAGACTGAGCGGCTGGAAATGGCGGAGACGGCAGGCTGAGCGGCTGGAAGAAAAATTTTGGGTCTGTGGAATGGCGGAGATGCCTTAACGGGATTTGAAAACTTTTAGGTCTGTGGAGTGGTCGGAGTTAGCGGCTGGAAGAAAAATTTTGGGGCAAAAACAAGGGTTCTGGCGCGTAAGAAAAATTCCGGGGCGAAAACAATTCGGCGCCTAAAAAAAAAAAAAAAAAAAAAAACTGTTTCAGCGACCGGCTAAGGCGCCGGTCGCAGATTTGGTAGCTGAAAATCATGTTTGCTGAAAAATTTTGGTTTTTCTTTTTTTTTTTTCTGGAAAAATGAACTATCTGCGACCGGCGTCAGCACCGGTAGCTGATACCGGTCGCAGTAAAATGGTTCTGCTGTAGTGTGTACCGGATTATATGCGTTGAGTATTTTATGTATAGAGTCTTAGCCTTAATTTTATACTCTTTTTACTTTTAAATTTATAAATCTAAATACTCAAAGATTGGTTAGTTGCAAGCGCACAATCTACTCTTGTAATATAAAATGTGTCGATCCTTGGAATAATGTGAGATGCTAGTTTTGAACTCTATCGATTAATTTCAGAATACTTGTTGAGTAAAAGTTGATTTTAGGTTTTTTGTTCGAAAGTTCCTAAATTTTGGGTTCAATACCTGAGAAGTGGAGGTTTGTAATTAAACTAATTAGAAAGTAGAGTAGAGTACGTTTAGGTTTCTATCAAAGTTTGGAGTTCTAGAAACTTTCGGTCTACAATCTCTTGATAATCCTATTCGATTGATTTCGCTCTTCACCCGATTTCTTTCCTCTTCCAACTATGTGCATTACGTTTAAAATTTTAACAAAATATGTGCATTCCATTCAAAATACTAGCTGAAAAGAAACCACATACAAAACGAGTTATATTCCTTCGATGTAACCACATACGCAGAGTCCTGTCGATCTCTCCCCTCTGCTTTACCTCTATCAGCATCTCTCGTTCCATCTCCAGTTGCTAAGTCTAAAAGTAAGAAACCAAAAATATTTTATAATACAGGATAATCCCCAATACATTCCTAACTTGGTTTTTCTTTTCTTTCGATGAAGAACTGACAGATGGTTCCTAATCCTTTCTGGTAGTCAAATTTTTGTTCATTATACTTCATTTTTGTTATACTATGAGAAGCACTTGTTTCACAAAATAAAAGTATATTTTAATTACTCCATTTTTTTTGTTTCATTTTTGAAATCACCAAGGCTCAATTTCAAGAATAATTATATAGAACCTCCCATTCCCATCCCCCTTTCATCCCCACAGCCTCTAAAAAAAGAAAGTCTCTAATTTTTTTTGTCTTTTAGTGGGAGCATATGGGGAGACAACATTTTTCGCTGTTGGACGCCAATGGTTAATACTAAAATGAACAAATTTAAATACTAAATCGATGAATGGTAAATACACTAAAGACTGAAGTTAAATACTGCAGGAAGTTAAATATCTGAAGTTAAATACTGACATTCCTAAAAGTAAATACTAATATGTATAAAGTTAAATACTAAGATATATGATGCTAAATAGAATTAATGCAATACTGATGTGCGGGACGCGGTGATAATACCAAATTAGTTTGTCATTTTTGCGGAGAAAAATTGTGTCGCTGTTGGACGCGGACGGTTAAATACTCCAATGAATATAGTTAAATACTTGTTCGATGCACTATTAATACACTAAAGATTGAAATTAAATACTGCAGGAAATTTATACCATCAAATATCGAAATCTATTTTTTTTTTGTCTTTTAGTACGGGGATGCGGGACAGATATGTTCAATTTTTGTGGAGACAGATATTGTTTCGTTGTTGGGCAGACAGTTAATACTCCAATAAATAGAGTTAAATGCTTGTTTGATGCACTGTAAATACATTACATATAGATGTTAAATACTACGCGGAACAATATTTTTTTGTCTTTTAGTGCGGACTTTTTTGTCTTTTAGTGCAGGGATAGAGGGGGGATAGGGATGCGAGGACAGCTATCTGGGTCCCAATTTCAATCACCATTTATAGTTGCTGCCTCAGTAACCAAAGCAGGTTGGGTCCGATGCCCATCGGACACAAACTAAGTTCGATGGATTCTATAACCGTCCAATCCGCTTTAAGATCTGTGAGCGTCATGCCAATATCCGTACACACGAATCTTAAAGAGGATTGGACGGTTATGGAGCCCATCTGACCCAAACTGCTCCCCTTAGTAACTACTGGACTTGTACTTCTTTCAGCAGTTTTGATCTTATTGTGGAGGAGGAGAGAAAAAGCAAAACAGAACAGGTATTTCTCATTTGATAATAATTTGAACATAATTGAGGGTGGTTGAATTGGATCCCAGTCCTTTAATCAAGGGATAAGCACTTCCCGGCTATTCAAATCTGATACTGCGGATTAGAAAAAGGCATCGGGTACTTGGGTTAATTCGTAGACCAAATTTATAGAAGAGTCAAACATGAAGGTGCTTTAATTAACATCTCCCATTTTTTCACTTGTAGCCATCTCCTGTACTGCACTCTCCACTCTTCATACTTCCTAGGTACTAGGTAAGAGGGAAAATTTCCCACATAAGTCCCTTCACTTTTAAATTTATCTAAATATCTTCAATAATACCTAAAAACATTTGAATAGTTTAGTTTTATAAGAAATGAATGTAATGAAATACTGTTAAATTATTATATCTCTTCCTTATGTTAACTAAAATGCTGCAAGGTACGTGGCATTCATTAATCAAGTTACATTCACTACATAGATACTTCAAGATACAACACATGTTTATACATTCGCTACATAGATATATACTTCAACATACAACACATGTTTATACATTCGCTACATAGATACTTCAAGATACAACAATTGTTTATATATTTACTTAATTAAAGCAAACTAATTTCCTCTGAAATCTCTGACATCTCAATGCCGCACAAATCAATTTGGGAGCATCTCATTGAAACATTGTCTGGCGAGCATGTCGTGAAAGGTCTCGGTGGCATCTCCAAGTGATCTGCACCACTCTGCAACATCTCTATCACTCTGCTCATAGAAGGGCGATTAGATGCCCTCATTTGAATGCACCACAAAGCAACCTTATATAGGATTCCCTCTATTTCTCCAAATTGTGTAACACTTTTGCTCGAGTTATAATTATGTGTCCCATCTACCAGGTTGAGTTGGTCGTAGATCCATGACGGATAATAGACTTGGTTTGAGCTCTCTGCATGATTATCGACATTTCTTCTTCCGCTCACCATCTCCATTAGTAGCATCCCAAAACTATAAACATCGGCTTTGTTTGATATCACACCAAAAGCCCTAGATATTAGCTCAGGAGCTATGTATCCTATTGTACCCCGTGCTGTGTTGAGTGTCACCAAATTGAATTCTCTAGAATATAATTTCGCAAGCCCAAAGTCGGAAATTTTTGGGGTCAAGTCATGATCCAATAGGATATTATGAGGCTTAATGTCGAAGTGCAATATCTGCATCTGACACCCACGATGAAGGTAGTCTATACCTCGTGCAATTCCTATGGCTATCTCTCTCTTTTTCTCTATGGAAAAATAATTGTTACTTGAAGAGAATATATACTTGTCAAGTGAACTCTTTGACATATAAGGATACACGAGTGCTCGGTTTGAACCCTCCGAGCAAAATCCAATAAGACGCACTATATTTGCATGGTGAATCCGACCGATTGTTGCCACTTCACTCATGAAATCATCGCCATCCCCCAGTGAATTTGTCAATATTTTGACAGCGACCTGACAACCATTGAAGAGTTTACCTTTGTAAACTGATCCAAAGCCCCCTTGGCCAAGCTTTTCTCTGAAGTGGTTTGTCATTATAGATATCTCTATGAAATCATACCGTCTAACAGAAAGCATCTCATGTTTCCGCAAAAACTTTTCAATAGGGTTTATTGATAGAGATACTCGCTTGTACTTGTGAAGAAGAAACAATAATGTTCCTAGTGGAATTAATGTAAGCCGGAGTGCTGCAAAAAGTTTGAGAAAAGGATCATGATTATACAATTGAAATGCACTCAAAGTGAAGTCAAAGTATAGGTAGAAGGAGAACTTGCACAGAAAAACTGTAAAGTATTTGGAATTCAAAATAATAGGAAATTAATTACATTTGAGCCGCCCCTAGAAGTTAGGAACATTTGTTTAATTCATAGTTTGGAGCATTGTGCTTAAAATTGATCTGACCATGCCATTTGTTTTTTACTCCATAGAGGCTTAGACTGTTAATATGCTTCCACGATATTTTCTACTTTATTTTTTTTCCCTTGGTTTCTTTTCAGAGGAGAGTGCGAAAGTCAATTGACTGTAATTATTGGCCCAAAACTTTTAATTAATACCAACTGCCAATTCAAACAGTGGACTAAAATCACAACACAGTTTCAAATAGAAAAGCCATAAAACTTATTAATTTTGAAATTGAAAATGGTGTAAATATGGAGATTGCACTATTTTTATGACCAGTAACTAGAACATAAAAGAGATTTATATAACGTGTGTGGCTATATATGTCCGGAAGAGAGTTTCATTCAGAATGGTTGCTTACCCAATAAAACGAGAAGAATTTCCAAAATAGCAACCAATATGAGCATGAAACCAAAAAGTACGTGCGAATTTGATGTAGGATACACTGCAATTGCTGACGGGTCGTAAATGCAAAACAAATAGTCTGTCTGAAGGAAAATAATTAGTGTAAGGAGTTTCCAGCCAGCAGGCTCTCTCATCATCAATTCCCTGAATTGAAAACCAAAAAAATGGGAAAAGAGAGGGTAATTTGCTGATGGTCATTATTAAAGTGATTCTTAGATGATTATCAAGTAATTAAATTTTTACGAGCGACCGTTCAAATGGTGTTTCTCAAATATATACATCAATTTGGTAGATATTAATTATACGTACATCAAAAGAATGTACATTTTTTTTTCACAAGGATTGTTAAATTAATATGATTGGTGAGACAGACAGATTTATATATAAAAATTGAAGAAGGCTCTCTAATCTCCCATTCATATTTGTCTTTCGTGCATGTTTGAAAAAAAAAACTCGAAATTAATCGAAATTGTAATTGCCATGTTGTCTAGGCTATAGGAATCAGGCGACTTGGTATATGCATTGGCTACAATTCAGATCAAAAACTGGTATTTTTTACAAGGATTGTTAAATTAATATGATTGGTGAGACAGAGAGAGATATATATATATATATATATGGGCTAACTTGCTTTGGGAAGTAAAGAGGGTACTTTACTTCCCGCTCGTTTCTCCATTTTCAAAGTTCAAATAGTCAATTCGAAACTTCCAATGTGTTCTCCATATTGAAATGTGCTTGGAGACCAAATTTTACATTTTTTTTGAATTTTTTTTACTATTTATCAAGCTACTTTGAAAATCTGAAAATTTAGGTGAACAGTAAAAAAATTCTGGACCATCGGATCAGCAATTTTCAAAGTGGCTTAATAAATAGTAAAAAAATTCCAAAAAATGTAAAAGTTGGTCTCCAAGCACATTTCAATATGGAGATCACATCTAACTGTTCGGATCGACTATTTGAATTTTGAAAATAAAAAAAAACAAGCGGGAAGTAAAGCACCATCTTTACTTTCCAAAGCAAGTTAGCCCATCTCATATAGAGATGTGTGTGTGTCTGTGTGTGTGTGTGTGTATAAATTGAAGAAGGCTCTCTAATCCCACATTCATATTTGGCATTCGTGCATGTTTGAAAAACTCGAAATTAATCGAAATTGTAATTGTCATGTTGTCTCGGCTATAGGAATTAGGTGACTCGGTATATGCACTGGCTATAATTCAGATAAAAAAACTGGTATTTTTACAAATTGATTTGTTTTTGAGTTACAAATATAATATATAAATATAATAAACCATCGATCTGGTATTTTTTATTTGTTCAAAATTATGTTAAGGAAAAAATAATTTCATTTATGTAATCAACTATTGTAGAAAAATACAGACGTAACACAATAATAAGAAAAAACTGTCGGAATTAATTACAAATTGCATAGATAGTAAAATATTATATAATTGATGAGAAAGTAATTAATAGACATAACATTTTTCATTTTGGGCATAGATAGCTAGAGCATAAAATTTTTGCGTCCAAAACTTTATATGCTATACTATATTGCTTTACATACCCTCCCACTGGTTTAATAAATTAAATATAATCGTTCTAACCGGACCTTACCTGAACACAGCAGAATTCAAGACTTAAATCATGAAGTAAACAATAACTAAGAAAAAGGCCCATAAAAATCTGCCCATTCATTTGAACCCTCTCAATTATGATCCCACTTATGTTTTATTTTGTTGTATCATCTGTTTCTCAGTTCTCACTCCTCCCTATATACCCAAAATCATGAATCAACTAAAAACATCAGAAAGTTTCCAGTGATTAATTACCGCGATTGATTTGAGTTTATGTAAAAAACTTGTCCAGTTAAGTCTGATTTTTTAAAACACTAATTCGACTGAGTTTTAGTGCAAAAATTTCTAGGCATATAAATTGTGTAGAAATTGGAAGCCCCCGATTATTTCTGGTCATACTCAGACTGGGTGATTTTCCAAACCATGTTTAAAACCATTACCATTTAAAATTAGTCATCCTAATATCTCACCATCATCCTCTGCCAATTTTTCAAAAAAAGAAAAAAAAATCTTACCATCATAGCTAGAAGGCCACTTAGGATAAAAGATAGATAATTTTATTTACCTTTTTGTATGACTCCAGCATAGTTGCAACACCGAACATGTGTTATTGTCAACAACAAGTTCTGAAGCTGTTTTGTTCCAGCTTACCACAATTCCGCGTCTCAGCATCTTCATCAGATCAACACCATCACTGTCATTCCAACGCTTGTACACCTCATAATTGGATAGAGTGCCTCCTACATACCTACATGACTTTGGGGTGTCACCAGCATCATGGTAATATGCTGCATAAACTCTTGAAAGGGGCGCATCCATACAATCTATTAACTTGTACTTTGAATCTTTTACTTCTTCAGTGCAATTGAAGAAGTAGACTGATGTACTATAGTAGTAAGGATAGCTATCTTGCTCAAACTCTTGATCGATATACCAATTATTTAAATAATAGTTTTGATTCTCAGCTGGGTGAGTCTGCTTTGGCAAGCGGCAACCCCCTACTGCTAAGTCAGGATCAACAAGTCTAAGTGTCTTGTTTTCCACCGACATATCTTTTACAAGATACTTGGCGGCCCCGATGTATAAGACGGTGTCATTTCCATCCCACTGCAACTCATAGGCCTTCCACTTGCATGTTCCAGGAAGATGATAAGGATAAGTGATGTTATGAAGCTCTCCAAATGAAGAAGAGCTGGAACATTCAAATTTGTAAAAGAGGAAGAGAAAGATGAGCAAGTTCAAGAATTTCATGCTTCTTATTTTTTGTTATTGGTTAGCATATGAACCAGCTGAACGAATAGCCTATATAGATGATGTATATGATGAGGAAGAATCAATGAAAATGACGTCAAATAATTATCAATCTGAGAATTTTTCTTGATGCTGATGTGCATATTATTTTAGACTATAAAAGATATTTTGGATGATCAAAGTCGTTTACTAAATGCTTCATGTAGAGAATTTTCCTTTACGTTTATCTGCAAGTTTCCATTAACACAAAGAAAATCAATTTATTACGTAGGAGCGAAGAACTATTACAGTAATAATGAACTATTACTAAGAACTAATATGCCTAATCACCAAAAAAGTATCTAAAAATAAAAAGAAAGAAGCATCCAACATACAAACTACAAATAACACCACACTCCCTCAAATCCTCCCTCCCTTTCTTTTATATCATTAAACTGGGTTTCATTACAATTTTTCTTATATATTTTACTGTCTACCTCTTTACACATATATATTAGAGGTATACAGCTCACCACTATTATGAAAGAAACAAATCAGAATACACTTCCAACTTGGAAGCTAATTATACACTATCCAAATATGTTAACAATTGCAAAATACAGAGATTGCAATATAGCCGAATATCAGCCCACAATATTCTGATGATTTCTTTCTTGATCTCCCTTCGGATCAGATGTGAACTTTGTTCTACGTATCAGCTTGTAACTTCAACACCCCCCTTCAAGCTCATATGTAGATGTCCGCCATACCAAGTTTAGAGAGAGCTTCATCGAACGCCTTGCTTGATACAGCCTTCGTGAGTCTGTCTGCCAACTGTTCTTGTGATCTTACGAATGGTATTGATATAATCTTAGAGTCCAACTTCTCCTTGATGAAATGCCTATCAACTTCAATATGCTTTGTTCGGTCATGCTGCACTGGATTATGAGAAATATCTATAGCAGCTTTATTATCACAAAAAAGTTTCATTTCGGTACCTGGTTCAAAACCCAATTCTGTTAACAGTTTTTTTAACCACAATAGTTCACAAATACCTTTTACCATCCCTCGAAATTCAGCTTCAGCGCTAGAGAGTGCCACTACATTTTGTTTTTTACTTTTCCAGATTACTAAATTCCCCCCTACAAAGGTAAAGTATCCTGCAGTGGATCTTCGATCAACTACACATCCGGCCCAGTCGGCGTCACTGTACCCGACTACTTCCATGTGTTGATTTTTCCGAAAATATATCCCTCTTCCAGGTGCACCTTTAAGATACCTGAGTATTCTCATTACTGCTTCCATATGCTCTTCGCTTGGAGAATGCATAAACCGACTAACAACGCTCACTGCATAAGCTATGTCAGGTCTAGTATGAGACAAATAAATTAATTTTCCAACCAACTTCTGGTACCTTTCCTTTTTTTCAAGTTTTTCATTTTTGCTTTCATCCAATTTTAAGTTTTGAACCATGGGTGTATCAGCTGGTTTACATTCTAACATCCCAACTTCAGCTAGAAGATCAAGTGTATATTTTCTTTGAGAGAGAAAAATACCTTCCTTGCTACGTGACACTTCTATTCCAAGAAAATATTTCAAACCTCCCAAATTCTTCATTTCAAATTCTTTTGATAACCGTGCTTCTAGTTCTTTAATCTCCACATGATCATCTCCTGTAATAATCATATCGTCAACATAAATTATTAACACAGCTATTTTACCTTGACATTTCTTAAAAAACATCGTATGGTCCGATTCACTTTGAGTGTACCCATAGCCTTTCATTGCCTGACAAAATCGGCCAAACCAAGCTCTTGGCGATTGCTTCAGTCCATATAAGGCTTTCTCCAATTTGCACACTTTCATAGCTGCTTCTGGATGCCCATATCCAGGTGGGATGTCCATGTAAATCTCCTCCTTCAAATCACCATGTAAAAACGCATTTTTGACATCGAATTGATGTAGCGGCCAGTCTAGATTCGCTGCAAGAGATAAAAGAACTCGGACAGAATTTAATTTCGCGACAGGAGAAAAAGTTTCTTGAAAATCGACACCATAGGTTTGTGTATAACCTTTTGCAACTAACCTTGCTTTGTATCTCTCGATCTTACCTTCTGCGTTATATTTTATGGTATACACCCATTTGCACCCGACAGTTTTCTTCCCTTCTGGTAATGTTACTAATTTCCAAGTACCATTTTTTTCTAATGCATCCATTTCTAATTTCATTGCTCTTACCCAGTTATGATATTTTAAGGCTTCTTCTAACTTTTCTGGTACCTTAACTGAAGATATTTGGTTCACAAAGGTTCTCAGAGGTTCTGATAATTTTGTAGTGGTTGTATAATTAGCAATTGGATATCTTATTTCCTCACTTGTTCCATCCTCCGGAACGTACCGTTTCGGTGGTTTTCCCCTATTACTTCTGGGTGGTAAATTAAAGAAGGTATTAGGAGCACTTACCTCGAGAATATCCTCAGAAGATCTTGGCCTGTGTGGTACTTTGTCGGACTGTATTACTTCTTCGTCAAGTTCTGTCCAAAAATCAGGTTCGCTTCGTTGCGTCAGGTTTGGCTCCAAATGCACAGAAGTGGTTAGTTCGGGTTGGGTAACCCGAGCTGGGCTAGTGCAGGGGCTCGAATTTGTCTCTGAATTATTTTCATTAGCTGGACTGGATTCATTTTCCTCTAAATTTTCTCGGCCCATATCCATTTGCTTTTCATTTTCAAGGACCGAATTTATTCTCCCATTGTTTGACCGAGTTTGACTTAAATTATTTTGGTCTAAGTTTTCTATTGGACAATTTAAAAAACTAAATTCTTCCCAATCCAATTCTACCCGATTCTCCCCCAGAATTGGATTTTCGGGGTCTGCAAAAAAATATTTATGTTCTAAGAATGTGACATCCATGGTCGTAAAGAATTTTCTTGTAGTTGGATTGTAACATTTATATCCTTTTTGATGTGTGCCAAAACCCAAGAAAACACATTTCTGTGCACATGATTCTAATTTCGACCGAAAATTCTTTTGAATATGTACATATGCAATACACCCGAAGACTTTAGGTGGTAAATTAAGAATTGACGGAATTCTAATATGAGAGGATAACACTTGGAGAGGAGTTTGAAAATCATTTGCTCGAGTTGGTGTACGATTAATCAAGTAGATTGCAAAGGACACAGCATTATCCCAAAAAATCGGGGGCATATTACTTTCAAACAATATTGACCGAGCGGTCTCAAGAATATGCCTATTTTTTCTTTCTGCCACTCCATTTTGTTGAGGAGTCCCCACACACGAGGTTTCATGTATAATCCCTTTTTCTCGAAAGAAACTATGCAAATTCTTATTCACATATTCCGTTCCATTATCACTTCGTACAACTTTTATCTCTTTTTCAAATTGGGTTTTTATCATATGAAAAAAATCTTGAAACACTTTTGGCACTTCATCCTTAGTTTTAAGTAAATAAAGCCATGTCATTCGTGTACAATCATCGGTAAAAAGTACAAACCACCGACATCCGGATTTTGAAATAATTGGAGATGGTCCCCAAACATCACTATGGACTAAATCAAACGGGAGAAGGTTTTTCTTACTACTATCAAAATAAGTTGAACGGTGACTTTTTGCCTTAATACAAGTTTCACAAACAAATTGTTCATTTTCCAAACCAAAAAATAAATGAGGAGAGAGCTTTCTCATGTACCCAAATGAGGGATGCCCTAGCCTCTTATGCCATAGATAAATTTGCTCTCTCAAGTGGGTAGGATCAGTTTTTGAAAAAAAGGAATTTCCCATCTTCATGTCATCCAAGTAATACAATCCGTCTCGCTTAGTACCATGGCCAATGATCTTCCTGGTGAGGATATCCTGAAAAATACAATGATCCGGAAACATGAGAGCTACACAATTTTGTTCTTTTGTTAACTGTCCAATAGAGATCAATTTTGTAGATAAAGATGGTACTAGCAATGTGTTTTTAAGAGTAAGAGTTTTAGAAATATGTACGTCTCCTGCCCCATTTACCGGGTATGCAATTCCATTCGCATTAAGAATACCATCCTTTAATGTTTTCTTTCTCAAAATAAAGTCTTTTTCAGAGTATGTCATGTGGTCCGAAGCTCCCGAGTCAATAACCCACTCTTTTGTAATATTACAATTATAAGAGACATTACCTTTTTCTGAGTTACCGAGGTTGCTAGAACTACCTGCGGCATGGAGGGCTACAGAGCTAGACCCATAGCTGGTTTCGGCCTGACCTGCACCATGAATTCCTTGTTGACAGCCTGATTCTGGTTGAGTTGAATTCACCCCAGCGAGTCCTTGTTGCCTATCGCCAGTTGCTTCAGAAGTTGCAACAGCCACTTTTCCCTTTCCTGTGACATATTGCTTGCCTTTCTTTCTTTCTTTGTACCAATCAGGGTAGCCAACAATTTGAAAACACTGCTCTCTCACATGCCTTGTTTGACCACAGTGGGTACACTTCAATTTTGATTTATCAATGTAAGAAGAATTCTTATTCAGTGTTAAAGATACCTCGGGGAACTTTTGCACCTTTGAAACCATGGCTGCCGAGATGTGTGATATTCCTTCTCCACCTCTAAGCATGATTTCTTGCCTTACTGCTTCTTTTCTCACCCTTGCAAATGCTTGTTCAATTGTAGGAAATGGTGTAATTTGCAAGATATTAGCCCTCTCATTGTCTAGCCGATCATCAAGGCCATCAAGGAAGGTATAAACCCTGTTTTCTTGAACAAAACTATTAAACTTCTTAATGTCTTCTGCATGAATCATAGGATTAGGACGGCGAAAATCAATTTCTTGCCATAGACTCTGCAAATCATTATAATACTCTTCTACCGACTTACCCGACTGTTTTAGCTGAGTTACCCTCTTATTTAGTTCAAATACCTGAGCGGCATCGCTGCCATCGTAGAATGTCATAGAGATAGCATCCCACACTTCTTTTGCCGTAGGGAAACGGATGAACTTGTCCGTCAGAGTCGTGTCGAGAGAGTTAATTAGCCATCCCTTCACCACTGTATCATCAATATCCCATTTCGGGTACTGTGGTTCTTGGGGCTTCGGAGGAGACGGCTCTCCAGTGATGTGCCGCAGTTTGTCTCGTCCCTTCACGTACATCATTACTACTTGAGACCACAGAGAATAGTTTTTGCCATCGAGTTTCACTGAGATAGGGTTTGGATGTATGGGTGTTTCTACTACTGGTATGGTCACAGGTGGATTCGGGGTTTGTTGAATTGCCATAATCTGAGTTTGTTGTAGAGCAACAAGTTGAGTTAGCTTCTCCAACAGGGCTGCAGTATTCGCATCTCTTTGAGAGTTGGTGTCAGAATGAGGCTCTGTTTCGGACATGGTGAAAGGAATTAGAAGAAAAGAATTAAGATTCAATGGTTAGGTCTTGGAAGCTGCTACAAATCAATCAACCGCTCTGATACCATAACAAAATTAAGATAAGCAAACACAAATAACACCACACTCCCTCAAATCCTCCCTCCCTTTCTTTTATATCATTAAACTGGGTTTCATTACAATTTTTCTTATATATTTTACTGTCTACCTCTTTACACATATATATTAGAGTATACAGCTCACCACTATTATGAAAGAAACAAATCAGAATACACTTCCAACTTGGAAGCTAATTATACACTATCCAAATATGTTAACAATTGCAAAATACAGAGATTGCAATATAGCCGAATATCAGCCCACAATATTCTGATGATTTCTTTCTTGATCTCCCTTCGGATCAGATGTGAACTTTGTTCTACGTATCAGCTTGTAACTTCAACACTATTGAGTAATAACAAGTGTTGACACTCAAACATATAGCAAAAATCACTATCTTGTTTAGCAGAAAATGGTGAAAAGTGAATGCAAAGTAACAATTTTTTCAAATTATTTATTGCAAACATGTTTTTGAGTCATTTTGGCAGGTTTTGAAAAAAGTTGGGTATTTAGACCAAAAATATAGCAAATGTGCTCAATTTAGACGATTATTGAAAATGATCTCAAATCTGGACACTACATGGCGTATGCAATGATCTATAGAAAGGACACATCGACCGAAATGGCGAAATTATGTAACATCCCAGTATTCGTACAATTAAAAATTAATCTAAGTGAGGTGAATTGTGTATAATAGTAGTTATATAAAGTTTCTAAAATAATTGTAAACCTTTGTATATTAAAAAAAAATGGTTATTTCTAATAATGTAAAGGGGTTAAGTGTAAATTTATTTATAATTTGGAATTGCTTGAGATGACACCTGTAAACCACTCTCTTTATATTGTCTAATTTAAATATTTATCTTCTCACCTAACCACATGTTCACTCTCCCAAACGTGTCATTGTTTTTGCTACTCATGAGAGTGCGAGATGGCGTGGCAGGAGTGATGAATGTAGTGGGCGGACTCAACAAAATAAAAGAATGAAGGAGAAGAGTAGAGGATTAATTGGGAGAACACAAAAAGGATGATTTAAGGTTGATTCTTAAAAAAAAAAAAAAAAAAAAAAAAAAAAAAAACATATTTGACTGACGTTGTTCAAACAGGAATAGGTCTCATGAGTAGCAAAAACAATGACACATATGGGAGAGAGAACATGTAGTTAGATGAGAAGATAAATATTTAAATTAGATAATATAAAGAGAGTGGTTTACAGGTGTCATCTCAAGCAATTTCAAATTATAAAAAAAAAATGGTTATTTCTAATAATGTAAAGGTTTATTTACTTAGAAAACATAATATGAAGGAATTTGACCACAATATTCCTATTTAGAATAATTAATACATATTAATTAGTTAAATGTGCAAACAGTGAAACACCTTGAGATTTAGCACAAACAACTGGATTTCTATTTGTCTACTTTTATGGATAGGTGCTATTTCTGATGATTTAGTTAAGTGAAGTAAATGATGGCAGACAAATCTTAAGAAGAAAATTAATCATCCAATTTTAACTAATTTCACGTTTCACCAAAATAACTTCATATATTGTTATTTATTTACAGACATTACCAAGTAACAACATGAGCAAAGAACCCTCCTTTTCAAAAGAAAAAAAAAAAGATAAAAGAAATCGATAATACAAAGCATGCATGCGTATGACTAATACCTAGAGACCTTGGCCAGAAATAGCAACACAATAAGAAGACATTACAGGGTTTGGGGGCAATTGCAAGTTTTGCAAATTCTCCCCCAACATTTGAACAATTCTCGTCATCGAAGGTCGATCCTCCGGCGTCCATTGGATGCACCATAATGCCACAATAGCCAGTTTTTTTGCAATTTCTTCATTGCCACCCACATCAAGAACTAGACACAAGTCTTTTTCTTGAGCTACTTGTTCGTAAATCCACTCTGGGAAGTATACATCTTCACTCCGAACTCCTCCCTCTCTTAATGGGTCAATATTCTTTCTTCCACTTATCATCTCCAAAATCAACATACCAAAACTATAAACATCTGATTTGTAAGAGACTGCTCCGAAGTTTCTGGAGTACATTTCCGGAGCAAGATAACCCATTGTACCCCGAGCAGCACTTATGGTCAAGTAGCTCTGATCCTTGGGACAAAGCTTCGAGAGACCGAAATCGGAGATCTTAGGAACCAAATTATGGTCAAGCAAAATATTGTGAGGCTTGATATCAAAGTGAAGAATGCGCTGGTCACGCCCAGGTGTAAATATTCAATACCCTCTGCAATGCCCATAGCAACTACAATCATCTCTTCCAAGCTAAATTGGTGTTTTCTCCATTTTGAGGAGAATATGTACTTATCTAATGACCCATTCTCCATGAATTCATAAACAAGTGCTTGAATTGTTCCTTCGAGCAAAACCCCAAAAGGCGAACAACATGTACATGGTGAATTCTTCCAATGGTGGCAACTTCATTTACAAATTGTTCTCCGCTTGAAGCAGATCTATGTAGCATCTTAACGGCTACTGGAATACCGTTAGGCAACTCCCCTTTATAGACAGTCCCAAATGCCCCAGCACCTATTCTTTTCTTGAACCTAGTCGTTATCTTTTTTAGGTCGTCATATGTGTACCGTGTTGAATTCATCACTCTGTAGCTTCTCAGGAAGTTTTCGATCTTTTGACGAGTGGTTTTCTTTTTCTTTGAACGACGACGTATATACAAGACAGCAAAGCCTCCCAAAAAGAGAAGGGATATTGCGCCTGTGGATATACCTAATGAAAAATAAAAAAAATATTAAGATTACAAGTTTAATAAAATGTTGTTAAATCTTATCCATGAGCATGATAGCAAAGTTGTAGAGGAATCATACTGGCTTTCAGCATCATATGTGAATCTGAAAAAGAAAAAGAAAAAGGGTTATGTTTATATTTTAGTATCCAGGGCAAGTTAATTTTAGTTCTTTTTATAAACTAATTTAATATTAAATGAAGAAATTAGTTAGACTTGTAGCTAGCAGGCATATTATGATTATTTTAATCTAAAAAAAAAACAACATAGAATTGAGATTTTCTTCCTACTATTTGATTGAAGTTAAAAGAACCGCTGAAAGGCACAGTTTGGGTACTTTCATGTCAAACGGAAACATTAAAATTTTAAAACTTGAGATTGAAACAGGAGGCCAGGAGCCAGGTCAGACATTTCATCATTATAATGTTTCAGCCAAAATGGTCAATTTTCTACAATTGGAGATAGATGATTATAAACATTGTAATTAACTCTCATATATAGTAATCGGCAGTAAAGAACCAAAGTACTAAAAGAAAGGTCAACTTAATTATGAGGTCACCTCGACAAAATGATTTTTTTGTTTCAATGTCGAATTCACAGCGATGCCACCATTTCTTTTCACACAGGCTGCAGTTGATCATCTCATGGTGCCAATACAGAGCAATGACTGGTCTTTCTGCAAAATCTCCAATCATGTGTTGAAATTCAGATACTGATGAAGGGTCGTAGGACCATTTATTTGTGTAAGGGTTGAGATATAGTGGTACTTTGGGTCGAGTAAACAAGGTGCTGTTTATAGTCTTGGTGCAGGTTGAAGGAATCTCTTCATTGTCGGTTCCAGCCAAGGCCGCATAAATGAAGTGGCCTTGAGACCCGAGGCACGAGATAGGACCTGCTAAATACTCATAGTCTGAGAAATAGGTGAGCATGTCTGAGCAATCAAACCAACTGAGATCTACCGACGAAGGACTAAAGAAGAGAGAGTCGGTTACATTGGGAGGGGCAATTTGAGACCATGAACAATTAAGGGTCCACGAGTGTCTTGTTATTGCAAGCATTGAGTTTTTGTAATCTATTGCCGTCACGTTGTAGTCACCAGAAAAGGGGAGGCTTAAAACCGTGTTGCCGTCGCCTGAGCAAGAGAGAATGAGGGTGTGATAGCCACAGTGAGGTGCATGGGAGTTGAGGCGGAATGGGTACCTGACTATGGGTCCATGCTTGCTGCATCTTAATGGGAGACAATCTTTCAAATTAGTTTGTTTTCCAAGCACCAGAAGTGTAGAAGTATAATAGGAGATTAAGAGTGCGATTGGAAGTATATATGTGAGTGGAGCCATGTGTGGGGAGAACAACATAGAGAACCAAAAGGGAGACGAGAAATAGAGAATGGAGAGAAGAGAGAATTGAGCAGTTGAGATTATCTTAACTTGTCAATTTTGACCGTTATTGGTCACTCCAAAGAAAATTCTTTACTTTCATCACTACCAAACTAGTATCTTCACTGAAAACCTTAAATTTTCTGAAAAAAAAAAAATCCCTTCATATGAAATCAACATTTGTTGGAAATTATTCAAAGATATTATATTTTATAAAGAGCACGGTATTTCTTGTATGTCACATTCTTATAATTTTCGGCATATTTTTTTTTAAACCCTGATAGAGGCTATCAGGTTTCCGCTCATTTTTATTATCTCGAAAGTTTGCCACATAATTTTATTTTCTGGACAATATTCTTAACGTGAAAATGCGGATCAATCTCCCAAAAAAAACTATTATACAAATTTCAATTAAAATTGCAGCATAAATTACAAAAAAAATTATAGAAAAAAAATACAACATTAAATTTAAAAAATTGGTGTAATTTTAGTGAGTATTTTAAAACTTAAGAATGAATGGGTGTATTAACTCAAAATTGAGAGGCTAACAGAGGTCTTTGTCAAACTTAATGTTCGGTGAAATAATTTGAGTGTGCATGTGACATTAGTCATTACTTATTACAAATTTAATTAGATAATTATGCTAAAACTCTAACTCCATGTTTATTTGTGGTTTAAAGTGAAAGAATACTGAAAGATCCTGCAAATTGATTAGTCACTCCTTAATTAATGGTCCCCACCATGTACACATATCTCATGCGTGCAGAGCCGGTAACTCAATCAATGGCTCTGGCTTACAAGAGGAAAGCGAATAAATGAAATGCATGTTCCGGAAAGCTTGCATGAAATAGAGGGGAATGAAATAGTCTGAGGCACGGGCACACTTACCCTTTCATGAGGTCAGTCCGACACTCGTAAAAGTGAAGGCGAGAAGACCTTATCGGCAAAAGTTACAATGTTAGCCTTTAATCGTTATAACGAAGACTCAGACTGAACGAGAAATGCAAAGACTCACTCGGTCAGTCTTCGGAGAGAATACTACAGTACCAATAAGTACCAAAAAAGGATAAATTTAAAAATACGTCAAAAATATTGCACACTAAATGTACTGTATTGATCTTAGCTTTTTGTCAAACAAAATATTGGCATAAATATGTCAAAAATCATAAAATACTACAGTACCAATAAGTACCAATAAGGATGATCCATCGATCTGTCTCAATGCAATACGGGTCAGATGACGACATGTTTAGTTATAAACTTATAATTTAAAGTGAAAGAATTGGAGCTTTGCTAGTATTTTTTTTTATGCTGAATTAGATGCTGCAAATTGATTTGTCAATCTGAAGTGGGTCCACCAAGAACATATATCTCCTACTTGCAAAAAAGGTTAAGGACGAGGACTAATCGACAAAATATACAATCTCAGCCTCTACCCACAACTTGTATCTCCAACATTCACTCAGTCTTCCTTATCTCAGCCTCTACCCACAACTTGTATCTCCAACACTCACTTATTCTTAGTCTTAATGACTGGATTCCTCTGATAGAGAAATGTGATGACTTACTTGGTCTTTAGCTTCCTGCACCATCACTCGTTAGTAGTCCTTTCTCATTTTCAGAAAGATTTTTCAATATCAGCAATATATGTTTTCTTTAGAATATGTCTAGCTCACATTAATTGTGATGTAATAATGACACCTCTTGCTATATGAAATTTCGTCTTAGTCCTCACATTTTAAGCTTGTTTCAGCTGTCTATTTGGGTTTTCTTATATAGGGTCTGGGTTTTGCACTTATAGCCAACCTCATGTACCCTCACTCTATTTTTCCAAAAATATAAAAAAAAAAAAAGAGAGAGGATATATGAGGTTGGCTATACTCTCTCTCTCTCTATCCCTAACATACAGTAGTATCTCGGGGAGACATGTTACAAACTAATTATTTTTTTGTACCATAATGCATATATGAAGTTGGCTATAAGTGGAAAAACCAAACCCTATGTATGAAAAATCAACAGAAATTGTAAGGACTAAACAGAAAAATTACCAAGAGATGTCTTTATATCACATCACAATATTCAAACATAGACTACTAATTCTAAATATTCTTTCTATGAATTTGAAAAGATTTTTTTTTCCCATTTTGACAGGACGGCTTTGGACACTGCTTGATTTTTCTTTCCATCTCGACAGCTACTGCTTTGGACATTGAATAGAGGGACGGTTTGATCTTGACTCTTGAAAGATAACAACAAATTTATTTCCCAATTGTTTATGGTGAAAGATGTTGCAAATTAATATGTCAGCAGAAAAGGTGAAAACGAGATGGTCTAGTCAGCAAACTCAGCTCATTTATCAACACTAACTCAGTCTTCGTTAAAAACCAAGATTAGTGTTTTGTGATTTTTCTTCTACAAATATTCTTATAGCTAGAACTGAAAATAAAATGAATGGGTGTATTCAGTCAAAAATTGGGATGTCTTTGTTAAACTAAATGTCCAGTCTATTAATTTAACGGTGCAAGTGAGAACCAGCTTTTGATCTAGTGGCAAAGGCACGTGGCTCTCACGTAGGTGGTCATGGGTTCGAAATCCAGAAAAGTGAGAAAATATAGGAATTTGAAAATGTGTTGAGTGACTTAACTTTCAACTCATGATTTCAAAAAATTTAAGGGTGCATGCAAGTGGAATTAGTTATTACAACTTTAATTAGACAGCTGTCCTATAACGTCATGTTTAGTTATAACTTAAAGTGACAGATTTAGAGCTTTGCTAGGAATTTTTTATGCTCAAAGATGCTGCAAATTGATTTGTCTATCTGAAGTGGGCCCACCATGTACATATATCTCCAACGAGGAAAAATGGTTAAGGATGAGTAGGGCTATAAAAAGTCGCTCAAACTCGTAACTTGCTCATAATTGGCTCACTAACTGCTTGCTTTAACTCGCTCATTTACAATTTGAGCCAATTTCAATTCGAGTTAGCTGACTCGTTTAATAAATGAGCTAAGTTTGAGCATACTCCAACTCACTCATTAACAACTTGAGTTACACAAAATTCATCATAATATATAAATCCTATGCCCTTCTAAATGATGCCTAAGTTGTTATTTGGACTATATGTTTGTTAGTTGTCTTGTTAATTATGTTTGAATTGTTTGTGTTTAGCTAAATTCTTACTAAGCTGCTTGAATTGTTTGTATTTAGTTAAGCTCTTACTAGTATATAACTATAATTAAGAAAATTGACTGGTCAAATGAGTTACTAAGCCATTTGAATTTTTAGACTAAATAACTTATTAATTATATTTTATATAATGTTAAATTTAATTACTCTTATTTTTTTATTAATTGAATAAATATGTTAGTTATTAGATTTTTAGATGATAAATACATAAATTTGAATGGTATATATGTTAAATATTCTCCCTAGAAAGATATAAACATCCAAAGAGGGATCCAACTCCGCTGCTTGCCAAATAGGCAAGCAGGACCCTGCTTTTCCAAATCAAACCATTGAATTTTTTTCATGCACGAATCTCAAGACAAATTAATGGTTTGATTTGGAAAAGCAGAGTCCTGCTTGGCAAGCAGCGGAGTAGGATCCATCCAAAGAGATTACATGTTAGGAAATTAATCAAAAAAATCCTGGCCTATTTCATTTTCGTATCTAAGGCCCAACCTATTTTGTGAGCAGTTTTTAATTTGGGAAGCAGATTGAAGAAAAGCTGGAATCATCAAGTGACAGGCTCTGGCCCATAATAATATAAGACACCAAATCGGAAAGAAATATACGGCCTAGTTTCTGTTCTGATCTATTTTATAGTTTTACTATTAGTTTATTATGCGTGTGTTTCTTGACCGCTGGAAGTTGCTTTGTTGGTTCACTACTTCACTCTGGGCAACAGCATTTTTATATAAAGACAAAGTAATGAAACGGACCTAAACCGCTTTTTTTTTATTTTTTTAAAAACAAAAACAGAACTCCAGCATATAGCAAGGATTTATGTTGTTATGCTTAAATACATTATAATATATGAGTGAGGTTATGGTACTATGCGTAGGCACCTAGCAGATATATATTGGTTCATAATATGGATGCATATCTTTATTTTTAAAATCCAAACGGTCGATCCGTTCCCTTCAAATGATTTCATATGAAAATGTGCTTCGATGTTAAATTTTACATTTTTAGATTCTTTTTAATATTTTTTAAATAGGTACAAAATCACTTGATCTAAATATTCTAGACCATTCAAAATTAGTTATTTTCTACCTATAAAAAAATAGAGTGAACAAATTAAAAAAAAATGTAAAATTTGGCCACCAAGTACATATTCGTATGGAGATCACGACGAACGGTTCGGATTGACTATTTAGACTTTGAATTTTCAAAGATATTGATACATAGTACATACCAAAGTACCGTAACCTCACTCTTCTAATATAACCCAAACTATACAGTTAGAATAGCAGGTACTCAGAAAGCATACTCTTGTTGAATTCAGTCTGATGTAACAGCAAACATATTTCATTCCTTGAACAACCAAAACCCGAGTAAAACACAAACTGTAAGTTAATCTTTAAAAAACTCAAATATATTTGATATTTGCAGCTCCATACTGAAAACAGTATTCTATTAACCTTAAAAAAACTAAATTAGTTAGCTAATTTTGGGCCCCTTTTTGTCTGAATTGTGGGGGCTGACTGATTAGCTGGTGGTGGGCCCGCTTATTTCCAGCCGGTTGAGCAACGAGCACCAGTCCATCTGCTCCTCTCTCTCTCTTTCTATAAAAGAAACATTGTATCAAAACAGAAAGGAATTGATACATAAAAAAATGGACTCATATTTTTTCTTGGAAGCACCAATGGGAAAATGGAGATCTCATCCAAAATAAAATTAGTTTCTAGTTACTCAAGAGTTTAGTTTTTTGTATAATGTAAGGTCAAATGAAGCTAATTTTGGGGGAAAAAACGAAAGTGTACTTCATTTCTTTAACCGACTTACAGTCAAGTTGCCTCGCCCTCAGTGATCTCAATCAGGATGCTAACTTCCCCTATCTAAGACAGTACCGGCATTCAAATTCAATTATAAACACTCAAGCAACAATGTAGCAGCATACTTAGAAAACCATCAAAATCAAAAGGAGAATTTATAAGCAAGATTTGCATTAGTGTGGAATTATCCATATTAAGGACTGTTGGCATCTCCAGTGAACCTGACAGGCTCAGTATCAGCTAGGTTTGGTATTGAACTTCAGGTTTCTCAATATTTTGGGCTAGAAATTAATTCTTAAAGCAAGTCTAAAATGACAATCACAGAACCTTAACAAGCTGAAAAAAAAAAAAGAATAAAAGTAAAACCAAAACAAAAGAAGGCAATTAAATTGAACACTAATATGGATCTCTGAAGTTTGTTAGTATAACGATGATGTCAGTCCAATTTTATTTGCTATTGACTCCTTTGGTCTACGTAGAATACTCCCAAGTATTGCCCTAGTATAGGCACCCAATTTAATCATAGACCAAGATAAACAGAGATGTTATAAAAAAATTCTAAAAAGGGACAATAAGTTGAACAGCACTGAAAGTATAATGAAGGGTTCAAAAAGTTATCTCAAGGGAAGGACTGAAATGGTACCAGAATCAGGCAGTGAAACTATTGGAAATACCTAGTGGAGTCAATCAGCGCCATCTGCCGAGATTTCTTTCTGTTAGAGTCACTAGAATATTCAATAGAGATTTCCTGTCCATTTACCACCCGATGGTTTAAGTGTTCCTTTGCCATCTTGGCATCCACACCATTTTGGAACTTAATAAATCCATAACCTTTTGGCATCCTGCAATCGACACAACAACAATAGCAGCAGCAGCAGCAGTTACACATGCGCGCAAATTAAGACAACTTATTATTTGAGAGTTCTTTCAACTGCACAATATACTTATCAGAACTCAAAACAAACAAGCACCACAGCTGTCAATTTTGCATGATTGCAGTTTCAATGCTTGTGAATTTAATGGTTTTTCTTTAACAGGTGAAGTCATAAGTCAACACCAGAGACACAGGTTTCAAACATTTTCAGTGTACAACTTATAAAAAATGTACCTGCCAGTATGCTTTGGTATTGGCCAAAAATAGGCCACTGTTGTTGTTGTTGTTTTTTTTTAAGAACCTACTGGAGCAGTTAGATCAATTAGTGATGATATGGACCAGACCACTAGAAACAAAAAAGGAGCACATGAAGCAGGTTCAAATTGTGTGTTAATTGCACATTATAGGATTTAATATAAGTGCGGCATTATGCTCATGAGAACTATCAAAAGAATATCAAAGAAGATGATTGTATGGAAGTACAAAAAAAAAACTAAAATGATAAATTTCTCGTGAACCCCTGCAAATCACTAATAAACCCCTATGACCTATCCCCTCAGCAGGGGCGGAAGGTAATAGAATCAAAAAGGGGCTAACTGGCTAACCCACCCCTATGCATTGAAAATTTGTAATTTTGTCCATTAAATTTTATAATTTTTATATGTATTAATACTTTTAACCCCCTCTATAAAATAAAATTACACTACACTTTATTTTCTAGCCTTCCTCATCTGAACTTTCTAGTTCTGTCCCTGCCCCTCAGCACTTTCTTCAAATATCTATCCACAGTGATATTTCTCCCTATTTCCACTGTGCATGAATGACTAGAGACTATTGTAATTTGGGAAAAGGGTTCAAAGGGCATTTGATAAATCAACACTTTGTAATGATGTCCGCACAAATTTCCACGTATTAAGCAGAAGTTACATCACAAATTCTATGCTAATCATTGTACCAGTAGTTCAGGACTAAAAATGTTCATATATATACATGGTACTTGTGTTTTATAGGGTTACTGTAGCAGGCAACAATCATCCCAAAACAAGGAACATAAGTTATTTCATCATTTGCATGGATTCGCTTAGGAAATATTTGCATAGACAAAAACAAAAAACACAGGGACCATAATATGCATAAATTAATAACCACAGCAGCTAAAAATCATTACATAAATCAGATACTCACCCAGTGGACAAATCTTTGGGAAGGTAGACATCTCTAATAGGCCCAAAAAGCTCAAATTCAGAACAAATGGTATCAGCACTACAGAACAAAGGAAGATTTTTAGCTGAGGTTTAGTTGAGTTCAGGCCATTTCATGTTAAGCTGAGCATTCTAAGTTGGGGTGTTCATCGGTAATTCAGTTTCAAAAATAGAACCGAACCGAACCAGAGTATTATTTCGTTTTTTTCGGTTCAAACCAAAATATATTGATTTTTTATTTAAAGTAATTGTTTTGTAATAAAACAAAGTATATTAAGAAATAAATCGGAGTATTAAGAAATAAACCGAGAAATTAAGAAATAAACCGAAGTATTTAAAGCAATTGATTAAGAAATAAACCGGGGTAGTTCGGACCAAATTCATAATATATAAAAGTTTGATCGGATCGGTTGTTTCGGTTTTGAAAATATCCAATCCGAACCGAACCATTAAACCAAAAAAAGCAAACTGTTTAGTCCAAACTAATTCGATTCAGTTCAAAACCGACTAAACCGGACCCAATGAACACTCCCTAATTCTAAGGCCATGTAAGCTTAATTGCACTAGTGAGGTATAATCAAAAAAAAAAAAAAAGGGGGAGGAAGATACCTAGTTTCCAGAGAAATATTACGGACGAAGAGGCTGTTGGGGAAGGCTGTGGCTGGCTGATATGTATCTCCTTGTTTTTCGCCACGATCTGGGGTACCAATCCCAGTCGTTTTTCCCGCTCGACTTCCCCATCTCTTTTTCTTTTTCTTTTTTGTATTTGTTGTTTTGTTTTGTTGTTTAAACGGGAGAAACGATGACGGAGAATCGGAAATTGAATTCAGATCATCCGAATCGAGAGCGCAACAATTCGTCCGGAAGTAGTGCACACATCTTGAGAAATGGATTCGAATCCGGAGACGATCTTGAACGACAGATTAGAATCAGACAGTTCAGATCTAAAATTCAAAAATTGAGTTACTTTAGGGAAAATGCACCCGTGGAAATTGAATTCACATCTCCTCAGTCCCCTCAGGTCCTCACTGCGGAAAATTGAAACAGATGTCAAATGTGGCCCCTGCAGTATTCTGAATAGGTACTGGCTGAGAATAAATCTTGACCGTCCGTTTTAATCTGCTTGAGTCACGGTCCGGATGTTTAAAGTAACTCAAATTTTGGAATTATATCTGGGCCGTCTGATCAGAATTCAGCGGTATCTCTGTTAGAGTATATCGACAGATCCAAACTCAAAATTTGAATTGCTTTAGGGCATTCGAATTCTGAATTCTCGGCCTCTGGCCCGTCAAATGGGCAAAGCGGAACTATTTTTTTTTTTAAAAAAATTGAGATAGGGTCATTTATTTAAAAGCTAATTTTTATTTTAATTTATAGAGGATGCTTAGCATCGTTTCTCACCCACCTTTTAGATCAATTTAATAGCTCACAAATATATATATATATACACACACACACACATATATGTGTGTGTGTGTGTGTGTGTGTGTGTGTGTATGGCAACGACTTCTATGGACGTAAGGACCTATTTGTAAACTGAACATATTTTTATATTCAAAGTTCAAACAGTCGATCCGAACCGTTCATCTTTTTCTCCATATTAATATGTGCTTGGAGACCAAATTTTACATTTTTCTGAATTTTTTTACTATTTATTAAGATGGGTACAAAATTCAATGATCTAAATTTGATATTTTTTGTTCCCATCGTCATAAATAGTAAAAAAATTCAGAAAAATGTAAAATTTGGTCTCCAAGCACATATTAATATGGAGAACAAGATGAACGGTTTGGATCGACTGTTTGAACTTTGAAAATAAAAATATGTTCATTTTACAAATAGGTCCTTATGTCTATAGAAGTCTTTGCCTATATATATATAGGAAAATTCTTCTGTGGATACTAGGACCTATTTGTAAAATGAATATATTTTCATTTTCAAAGTTCAAACAGTCGATCCGAACCGTTCATCTTGTTCTCCATATTAATATGTGCTTGGATACCAAATTTTATATTTTTCTGATTTTTTTACTATTTATTAAGATGGGTACAAAAAATATCAAATTCAGACCATTGAATTTTGTACCCATCTTAATAAATAGTAAAAAAGTTCATAAAAATGTAAAATTTGGTCTCTAAGCACATATTAATATGGAGAACAAGATGAACGGTTCGGATCGACTATTTGAACTTTGAAAATAAAAATATGTTTATTTTACAAATAGGTCCTTGTATGCACAAGAAGCATCACTCATATATATATATTCACTTTTTTAAATATGAGATTATTTTTAATTCTTACTGTTTTTCGGATTTATAAAAGATTATTCCAAAATAATAAAAATAAAATTACATACTATCAATTTTAAATTAATGGATGAGAAGCTGAATATTAATTACAATTACTAAAATGAAACTACTATATGTCATAAATTCTCAAAAGAAAACACCTTCATAACTAAAAATTCAGTTACACCTAAAAAAAAAAAATTAAAGGATATGTAATATTCACTGTAATTCAACTCAAAGAAATACAAAGATTAAATAATGGAATATTTACATATAATCTATATAATTATAAGTTTATACTGATAAACTGAAAATTACAAGCTCAACAATATATATCTTTCTCATGCATGCTTGCTCAACAATATATATCCTTCTCATGCATGCTTGATGTGCAACTTCATCCGTGGGGAGATTGAAGCGACAAAGGAATGCGTATCCTCTACATTAACTCAAAAGATAATTTTTTGAGCTAATGAATCTCAACCATCCGATCTGCTTTACGATCCATACAGACTAGATCCACATTAATATTGAAAGGTTCTAGTGTTAAAATCAGACGGCCGGATTGACTCTTTTTTAAAATCAAACGGCCGAGATGCATTAACTAAAAAAATTCCTTTTTCAGTTAATGCAGAGGATACATGTTCGTGACAAAAAGGGCATGTGTTGTTATTACTAAGCCACAACATTATGCAATTTTTGTGAAATAGGTGGTTGCAAGGCAAACTTGTCACTGCATGGCCATCTTGCGTACAGATGTTCTCCAAGCATATTGTGCATTGTCCCACATTAGCATCCAAAAAATAACAGCCATTCTTCTTATTACTAGGCCTCACACTGCACCCAAAAATAACAAATAAAAAAATAATCAGATATTAAACAATTTTAAGTAATAACTGCCGGAAGGCATGATAATAACAAGAAATTTTACATAATCCCAAAATTAAATTTCTCTAAACACAATAACACCAAACAGAATAAAAAAAAGAGAGACTATTGCAACCTAATTATATCTCCTTCGGCTGCAAAAGCGATACAACCGTCGTCCTCTTATCTACCATGCACTCATTGATCCTTTGTCACTTTCATTTTTTATGTTAAAAATACATTTTGTTTATTTTGTTTCAATTTTCTCCAATATCTTATACAAGCCACCATGCAAGAACAAAAACTTTATCCACAATTATACATATGTTAATTAGATTATTGATGAGCAAGTTTTAATTTGCTTCTCAAAACATAGCAGTTTTTGTAAATGATTCTATGTGATGTGGGTTCTTTATATAATTTGACAGTTAAGAAGTCATGCCGTTTGA
This sequence comes from Carex cristatella, assembly GCA_024447775.1. Lineage (NCBI taxonomy): Eukaryota > Viridiplantae > Streptophyta > Magnoliopsida > Poales > Cyperaceae > Carex > Carex cristatella. Next base: position 3,322,144 of record JAJHPF010000006.1, read on the forward strand.
AAAATTCAACTAACTCAATAATCATACTTCATGTGGTGTCACACTAAATCACACTTTGTTTTTTACTTTCCTATTTGTTAATTGTTATTATTATTTTATAATTTATTTTAATTTCTAATTTTAATTTTATCTTTTTAAATTACACTAGTTTACACGATATGATTTAACTAACATTCACATTCTTATTTAGCTAGTGTTTAGTGATATTATTTTTTTAGCTAATGTAATTAAGTCAACCTTATTGTATTACAAATATTGCCATTCTAGTTAAAATGTGAATTGTGATTGATGGTTGGAGAAAGATCTTCTTGGGCCGTGTATTTTGGGCCGAATATTTGGATTCCCCAAAAGGGTAATATATAGTGAAAGATCCGACGACTAACTGTTGGACCAGTAATTACTTGTTACTTATTTTGTTCATACAACCTGTTACACAAAATTTAGAGAAACATGATTATTTTTAAATTTATTTACATGTTATTTATATATCAAAAAAATTTAGTTACAATTAACATGGCTAACATTGAAATTCCTATTTAGTGATATTAATTTTCTAGCTAATGTAATTAAGTCAACATTTTTGTATTACAAATATTCCCATGCTAGTTAAATCTTATATGTAAATTAGTGTAATATAAAAAGATAAACTCAAATTTAATTAGAAACTAAAAGAAGATTTAAAAGAAATTATAAAATACTACTAACAAAGAGGAAAGAAAATGTAATAAGTGTGATTGAGTGTGACATCACAGAAAGTGTGATTATTGAGTTAGTTGAATGTTCCAAACGGCATGACTTCTTAACTGTTAAATTATATATAGAACCCACATCACATAGAACCCTTTATAATAACTGCTATATTTTAAGAAGCAAATTAAACTTTCTAATCAATAATCTAACATATGTATAATTGTGTTCTTGCCTGGTGGCTTGTATAAAATATTGGAGAAAATTGAAAAAAATAAACAAAGTGTATTTTTTAACATAAAAAATGAAAGTGACAAAGAATCGATGAGTGCATGGTGCTTTTGCAGTCGAAAGGAATATAATTAAGTTGTAGTAGTCTTTTTTTTGTTTGGTATTATTGTGTTAACAAAATTTTTGGGATTAGGTAAAATCTCTTGTTATTATCATGCGTTCAGTTATTATTTAAAATCGTTTAATATCTGAATTTTTTTATTTCTTTTCTTTTGGGTGCAGTGTGAAGCCTATTAATAAGAAGAATATCTCTCAAGTAAATTCTTACTTAAGATCTCTTTGTCATTCTATTTATAATTTGTTTAATTTTTCTAAGAACACAAATTATTGATTGATTGCTTTTAAATTTGACAGGAGATGGATCCTGAGCGTATTAGTTAGTTGCCAAGCCTCCATGAAATAAGTTTTGCACACTGGCACCTACACGACGCAAGTTGAGGTGCGGTCTGTCAGGGCATCCGGCCTCGATCGGGAGTATCGCATGATTAGCGAGCCAATCAAAGGGAAGCATTGCCAGGTGCCATTTGACACTGAGTTTAAGCTAACTCCATACATGAAAAATGTGGTTAAGACGCACCCACGTTTTGCATCTCTTGACGAGAGATATTGTGCTATTAAGTGTAAACTTTAACAACAATCACAGAACAACAATTCACAAACGCACAAATTTATCGAGCTTCGATACCAATTTCAGTACCTATGTCCCCAACCCCAGCCCTTTTTTATTCACTCTGTTTAATTCGGTCACACATCTATATTTTTTTGTATATCTTTTACAAGAGAGATTTAGAGAGTTAAATAGAAAAAAAAACTCAAATCATACTATTATACACTTTCCTTATCTGACTATTATTCTAGGAAACAAATCTAGGTGCCATTATGCCTCCAGGCTGCATGCCTAATGCTGGCTCCTTTATGATTAGTGCCAGTGCATCAGATATAGGGTACAATCCTCTGCTGCACATTCTAATACTTCCTCTCAAGTTGGCATGTATAAATCTGTCAAGCCTGACTTGTTTAATGTGCTGTTGAATATTATTCCAGTCACACTCTTAGTAAGAACATCAGTAAGCTGATTCTCAAATCTTACGTCCACTATCTGAATAATCATTGACTCAATATTCTGCTTTATGAAGTGTCTGCTTACACTAATGTGTTTTGTTATATCATATTGTACTGGATTATATGCGTTGAGTATTTTACGTATAGGGTCTTAGCCTTAATTTTATACTCTTTTTACTTTTAAATTTATAAATCTAAATACTCAAAGATTGGTTAGTTGCAAGCGCACAACATACTCTTGTAATATAAAAGGTGTCGATCCTTGGAATAATGTGAGATGCTAGTTTTGAACTCTATCGATTAATTTCAGAATACTTAATGAGTAAAAGTTGATTTTAGGTTTTTTGTTCGAAAGTTCCTAAATTTTGGGTTCAATACCTGAGAAGTGGAGGTTTGTAATTAAACTAATTAGAAAGTAGAGTAGAGTACGTTTAGGTTTCTATCAAAGTTTGGAGTTCTAGGAACTTTCGGTCTGCAATCCCTTGATAATCCTATTCGATTGATTTCGCTCTTCACCCGATTTCTTTCCTCTTCCGAATATGTGCATTACGTTTAAAATTTTAACAGAATATGTGCATTCCATTCAAAATACTAGCTGAAAAGAAACCACATACTAAACGAGTTATATTCCTTCGATGTAACCACATACGCAGAGTCCTGTCGACCTCTCCCCTCTGCTTTACCTCCATCAGCATCTCTCGTTCCATCTCCAGTTGCCAAGTCTAAAAGTAAGAAACCAAAAATATTTTATAATACAGGATAATCCCCAATACATTACTAACTTGGTTTTTCTTTTCTTTCGATGAAGATGACAGATGGTTCCTAATCCTTTCTGGTAGTCAAATTTTTGTTCATTATACTTCATTTTTGTTATACTATGAGAATCACTTGTTTCACAAAATAAAAATATAATTTAATTGCTCCATTTTTGAAATCACGAAGGCTCAATTTCAAGAATAATTATATAGAACCTCCCATTCCCATCCCCCCTTCATCCTCGCAGCCTCCAAAAAAAGAAAGTCTCTAATTTTTTTGTCTTTTAGTGGGGAGTATATGGGGAGACAATATTTTTTGCTGTTGGACGCCAATGGTTAATACTAAAATGAAAAAAGTTAAATACTAAATCGATGAACGGTAAATACACTAAAGACTGAAGTTAAATACTGCAGGAAGTTAAATATCTGAAGTTAAATACTGACATTCCTAAAAGTAAATACTAATGTGTATAAAGTTAAATACTAAGATATATGATGCTAAATAGAATTCATGCAATACTGATGTGCGGGACGCGGTGACAATACCAAATTAGTTTGTCATTTTTGCGAGGACAGATTGTGTCACTGTTGGACGCGGACGGTTAAATACTCCAATGAATATAGTTAAATACTTGTTCGATGCACAATTAATACACTAAAGATTGAAGTTAAATACTGCAGGAAATTTAAACCATCAAATATCGAAATCTATTTTTTTTGTCTTTTAGTGCGGGGATGCGGGGACAGATATTGTTTCGTTGTTGGGCAGACAGTTAATACTCCAATAAATAGAGTTAAATACTTGTTTGATGCACTGTAAATACATTACATATAGATGTTAAATACTACGCGGAACCATATTTGTTTGTCTTTTAGTGCAGACTTTTTTGTCTTTAAGTGCGGGGATAGAGGGGGGATAGGGATGCGGGGACAGCTATCTGGGTCCCAATTTCAATCACCATATATAGTTGCTGTCTCAGTAACCAGAGCAGGTTGGGTCCGATGCCCATCGGACACAAACTAAGTTCGATGGATTCTATAACCGTCCAATCCGCTTTAAGATCTGTGAGCGTCATGCCAATATCTGTACACACGAATCTTAAAGAGGATTGGACGGTTATGGAGCCCATCTCGACCCAGATCGCTCCCCCTCGGTAAGTCTTGGACTTGTACTTCTTTCAAAGGTTTTGATCTTATTGTGGAGGAGGAGAGAAAAAGCAAAACAGAACAGGTATTTCTCATTTGATAATAATTTGAACATAATTGAGGGTGGTTGAATTGGATCCCAGTCCTTTAATCAAGGGATAAGCACTTCCCGGCTATTCAAATCTGATACTGCGGATTAGAAAAAGGCATCGGGTACTTGGGTTAATTCGTAGACCAAATTTATAGAAGAGTCAGACATGAAGGTGCTTTAATTAACATCTCCCATTTTTTCGCTTGTAGCCATCTCCTGTACTGCACTCTCCACTCTTCATACTTCCTAGGTACTAGGTAAGAGGGAAAATTTCCCACATAAGTCCCTTCACTTTTAAATTTATCTAAATATCTTCAATAATACCTAAAAACATTTGAATAGTTTAGTTTTATAAGAAATGAATGTACATTCCGAAAATCAGGTCAGGAGTCTGCTCTTTTTTATCGACGGTAAACCCTTTTTGAAATACATGCTAACTCACGGTCCCGGAGGTATCGGATGCAACAGGCCGAATGACTAGGCGTCAAGGGCACGTAGGCGGTGAATCTCGGGTTTTTCGTTCGTTAAATCACTCCAGATCTAATAAAATACTGTTAAATTATTATATCTCTTCCTATGTTAACTAAAATGCTGCAAGGTGGCATTCATTAATCAAGTTAATTACATTCGCTACATAGATACTTCAACATACAACACATGTTTATACATTCGGTACATAGATACTTCAACATACAACACATGTTTATACATTCGCTACATAGATACTTCAAGATACAACAATTGTTTATATATTTACTTAATTAAAGCAAACTAATTTCCACTGAAATCTCTGACATCTCAATGCCGCACAAATCAATTTGGGAGCATCTCATTGAAACATTGTCTGGCGAGCATGTCGTGAAAGGTCTCGGCGGCATCTCCAAGCGATCTGCACCACTCTGCAGCATCTCTATCACTCTGCTCATGGAAGGGCGATTAGATGCCCTCATTTGGATGCACCACAAAGCAACCTTATATAGGATTCCCTCTATTTCTCCAAATTGTGCAACACTTTTGCTCAAGTTATAATTATGTGTTCCATCTGCCAGGTTGAGTTGATCATAGATCCATGACGGATAATAGACTTGGTTTGAGCTCTCTGCATGATTATCGACATTTCTTCTTCCGCTCACCATCTCCATTAGTAGCATCCCAAAACTATAAACATCGGCTTTGTTTGATATCACACCAAAAGCCCTAGATATTAGCTCAGGAGCTATATATCCTATTGTACCCCGTGCTGTGTTGAGTGTCACCAAATTGAATTCTCTAGAATATAATTTTGCAAGCCCAAAGTCGGAAATTTTTGGGGTCAAGTCATGATCCAATAGGATATTATGAGGCTTAATGTCGAAGTGCAATATCTGCATCTGACACCCACGATGAAGGTAGTCTATACCTCGTGCAATTCCTATGGCTATCTCTCTCTTTTTCTCTATGGAAAAATAATTGTTACTTGAAGAGAATATATACTTGTCAAGTGAACTGTTTGACATATAAGGATACACGAGTGCTCGGTTTGAACCCTCCGAGCAAAATCCAATAAGACGCACTATATTTGCATGGTGAATCCGACCGATTGTTGCCACTTCACTCATGAAATCATCGCCATCCCCAAGTGAATTTGTCAATATTTTGACAGCGACCTGACAACTATTGAAGAGTTTACCTTTGTAAACTGATCCAAAGCCCCCTTGGCCAAGCTTTTCTCTGAAGTGGTTTGTCATTATAGATATCTCTATGAAATCATACCGTCTAACAGAAAGCATCTCATGTTTCCGCAAAAACTTTTCAATAGGGTTCATTGATAGAGATGCTTGCTTGTACTTGTGAAGAAGAAACAATAATGTTCCTAGTGGAAGTAATGTAAGCCGGAGTGCTGCAAAAAGTTTGAGAAAAGGATCATGATTATACAAATGAAATGCACTCAAAGTGAAGTCAAAGTATAGGTAGAAGGAGAACTTGCACAGAAAAACTGTAAAGTATTTGGAATTCAAAATAATAGGAAATTAATTATATGTCTACTTCTAAATTAGTCTCACCCAATCCCACATTTGAGCCGCCCCTAGAAGTTAGCAACAATATTTGTTTAATTCATAGTTTCGAGCATTGTACTTAAAATTGATCTGACCATGCCATTTGTTTTTTACTACATAGAGGCTTAGACTGTTAATATGCTTCCACGATTCGGTCTACTTTATTTTTTTTTTTCCCTTGGTTTCTTTTCAGAGGAGAGTGCCAAAGTCAATTGACTGTAATTATTGGCCCAAAACTTTTAATTAATACCAACTGCCAAACAGTAGACTAAAATCACAACACAGCTTCAAATAGAAAAGCCATAAAACTTAATTTTGAAATTGAAAGTGGTGTAAATATGGAGATTGCACTATTTTTATGACCAGTAACTAGAACATAAAAGAGATTTATATAACATGTGTGGCTATATATGTCCGGAAGAGAGTTTCATTCAGAATGGTTGCTTACCCAATAAAACGAGAAGAATTTCCAAAATAACAACCAATATGAGCATGAAACCAAAAAGCACGTGCGAATTTGATGTAGGATACACTGCAAATTCTGACGGTTCGTAAAGGCAACCCAAAAATTCTGTCTGAAGGAAAAGAAGTACAAGGAGTTTCAAGCCAGTAGGAAGATCCTCTCTCATCATCAAGTCCCTGAATTGAAAACCAAAAAAAATGGGAAAAGAGAGGGTAATTTGCTGATTGTCACTATTAAAGTAATTCTTAGATGATTCTCAAGTAATTAAGTTTTTATGAGTGACCGTTCAAATGGTGTTTCTCAAATATATACATCAATTTGGTAGTTATTAATTATACGTACTTCAAACGAAGGTATAAATCTTTTTACAAGGATTGTTAAATTCATATGATGGTGAGACAGAGACAGATTCATATATATAAATTGAGGAAGGCACTCTAATCTCACACTCATATTTGTCATTCGTGCATGTTTGAAAAACTCGAAATTAATCCAAATTGTAATTGTCATGTTGTCTAGGCTATAGGAATCAGGTGACTTGGTATATGCATTGGCTATAATTCAGATCAAAAACTGGTATTTTTACAAATTGATTTGTTTTTTAGTTACAAATATAATATATAAATATAATAAACCATCGATCTGGTAATTAATTTTATTAATTTGTTCAAAATTATGTTAAGGAAAAAATAATTTCATTTATGTAATCAACTATTGTAGAAAAATACAGACGTAACACAATAATAAGAAAAAACTATCTGGATTAATTACAAATTGCATAGATAGTAAAATATTATATAATTGATGACAAAGTAATTAATACACATAACATTATATTTTGGGCATATATATAGATATCTAGAGCATAAAATTTTTGAGTCCAAAACGTTATATGCTATACTAGATTGCTTTACAGTTTACATACCCTCCCACTGGTTTAGGGGTAAATGAAATATTAAAATATATTTAATAAATTAAATCGTTCTAACCGGACCTTACCTGAACACAGCAGAATTCAAGACTTAAATCATGAAGAACTAAACAATAACTAAGAAAAGGGCCCATAAAAATCTGCCCATTCTTTTGAACCCTCTCAATTATGATCCCACTTTTGTTTTATTTTGTTCTATCATCTGTTTCTCAGTTCTCACTCCTCCCTATATACCCAAAATCATGAATCTACTAAAAACACCAGAAAGTTTCCAGTGATTACCGCGATTGCATTGAGTTTCCATAAAAAACTTGTCCAGTTAAATCTGATTTTTTAAAACACTAATTCGACTGAGTTTTCGTGCAAAAATTGTCTAGGCATATAAATTGTGTAGAAATTGGAAGACCCCGATTATTCCTGGTCCGACTCAGACTGGGCAATTTTCCAAACCATGTTTAAATCCATTACCATTTAAAATTAGTCATCCTAATATCTTACCATCATAGCTACAAAGCCATTTAGGAGAAAAGATAGATAATTTTATTTACCTTTTTGTAATACTCCAGCATATTTGCAAGCCCGAACACGTCTTACTGTCCTCAACAAAATCTGAAGCAATGGTGAACTTTGTTTGGTTCCAGCTTACCACAAATCCATGTCTCAGCATCTTCATCATATCGACACCATCACTGTGATTCCAACGCTTGTACACCTCAGAATCGGATAGAGTGCCTCCTACATACCTACATGACTTTGGGGTGTGGCCAGCATCCTGAGAATATGCTGCATAAACTCTTGAAAGGGGCGCATCCATACAATCTATTAACTTGTACTTTGAATCTTTTACTTCTTCGGTGCAATTGAAGAAGTGGACTGATTTAAAATGATAACTATAGTAGTAAGGATGTATATCTTGCTTAAACCCTTGATAGCTATACCAATTATTTAAATTAGGGTATCGATCCCAAGGACGAGTCTGCTTTGGCAAGTGGCAACCCCCTACAGCGAAGTCAGGATCAACAAGTCTAAGTGTCTTGTTTTCCACCGACATATCTTTTACAAGATACTTGGTGGCCCCGATGTATAAGACGGTGTCATTTCCATCACACTGCAACTCATAGGCCTTCCACTTGCATACTCCAGGAAGATGATAAGGATAAGTGATGTTATGAAGCTCTCCAAATGAAGAAGAGCTGGAACATTCAAAATTGTAAAAGAGGAAGAGAAAAATGAGCAAGTTTAAGAATTTCATGCTTCTTATTATTTGTTATTGGTTAGCATATGAACCAGCTGAATGAATGGCCTATATAGATGATGTATATGATGAGGAAGAATCAATGAAAATGAGGTCAAATAATATCAATCTGAGAATTTTTCTTGATGCTGATGTGCATATTATTTTAGATTACAAAAGATATTTTGGATGATCAAAGTCGTTTACTAAATGCTTGATGTAGAGAATTTTCCTTTACGTTTATCTGCTAAATTTCCATTAACACAAAGAAAATCAATTTATTACAGAGGAGCGAAGAACTATTACTAAGAACTAATATGCCTAATCACCAAAAAGTGTCTAAAAATCTAATAAAAACAAAAGAAAAGAAGCATCCAACATACAAACTATTGAGTAATAACAAGTGATAATGCTCAAACATATAGCAAAAATCACTATCTTTTCTAGCTGAAAATGGCGAAAAACGAATGCAAAGTAACAATTTTTTCAAATTACCGCAAATGTGTTTTTGAGTCATTTTGACAGATTTTGGATAAAGTTGCTTATTTAGACCAAAAACATAGCAAAAGTGCTCAATTTAGGCGATTAATGAAGATGGCATCAAATCTGGACACTACATGATGTATGTAATGACCGAAATGGCAAAATTCCAAAGAAATGTACTAAGTCCAGAAGTCGTGCAAGTTACATCTATGCTGCATATGCGAATTGTTATGTGACGTCAATTTTTGTTAAGAAATTTCTCCTTAGTCCTTACATTTTAAGCTTCTTTCTGTTGTCTGTTTGGTTTTTCTTATATAGAGATGTTTATTATGCCACTTATAGCCAACTTCATATATACAATATCTTACCAAGATTGCTGATTCTGAAAATTCATTCTAAAAATTTGAATAGAAAATTCTTTCTATTTTGAGGACTATTAATTTGCTGGGATAGCTTTCGACCCTGCTATATTTGCAGGAAATTTGTTTTTTAAAAATACGTCAAAAATATTGCCCACTAAATGTACGGTATTGATCTTAGCCTTTTATCGAACAACATATCAGCATAAATATGTCAAAAAATAATAAACAACTATAGTACCAATAATGATAATCCATCAGTCTGTCTCCATGCAATACGGGTCAGATGACGTCATGTTTAGTTATAATTTAAATTGAAAGAATTGGAGCTTTGCTAGTATTTTTTATGCTGAAAGATGCTGCAAATATATTTGTCAATCTGAAGTGGGTCCACCAAGTACATATATCTCCTACTTGCAAAAAAGGTTAAGGACGAGGACTAATCGACAAAATATACAATCTCAGCCTCTACCCACAACTTGTATCTCCAACACTCACTTATTCTTAGTCTTAATGACTGGACTCCTCTGATAACTTACTTGGTCTTTAGCTTCCTGCACCATCACTCGTTAGTAGTCCTTTCTCATTTTCAGAAAGATTTTTAAAATTCAGCAATATATGTTTTCTTTAGAATATGTCTAGCTTTCATTAATTGTAGTGTAATAATGACATCTCTTGCTATATGAAATTTCGCCTTAGTCCTCACATTTTATGCTTGTTTCAGCTGTCTATTTGGGTTTTCTTATATAGGGTCTGGGTTTTGCACTTATAGCCAACCTCATATATATCCTCACTCTATTTTTACAAAAATATATAAAAAAAAAAAAATAGAGGATATATGAGGTTGGTTATGCTCTCTCTCTCTCTTTATCCCCATACAATAGTATCTCATGGGAGACATGTTAGAAACGAATTAATTTTTTGTACCATAATGCATATATGAAGTTGGCTATAAGTGGCAAAACCAAACCCTATGTATGAAAAACCAACAGAAATTGTAGGGACTAAACAGAAAAATTACCAAGAGATGTCTTTATATCACATCACAATCAAACATAGACTACTAATGCTAAATATTCTTTCTATGAATTTGAAAAAAAAAAATTTCCATTTTGACAGGACTGCTTTGGTCACTGCTTGATTTTTCTGTCCATCTCGACAGGTACTGCATGCTTTGGACATTGAATAGAGGGACGGTTTGATCTTGACTCTTGAAAGATAACAACAAATTTATTTCCCAATTGTTTATGGTGAAAGATGTTGCAAATTTATGTGTCAATACTATGTGGCGGCACCTTCACCTTGTACATATATCTCCCACAAGCAGAAAAGGTGAAGACGAGATGGTCTAGTCAGCAAACTCAGCTCAGTTATCAACACTAACTCAGTCTTCGTTAAAAACCAAGATTAATTAGTGTTTTGTGATTTTTCTCCAACAAATATTCTTACAGAACTGAAAATAAAATGAATGGGTGTATTCAGTCAAAAATTGGGATGTCTTTGTTAAACTCAATGTTCAGTGCATTAATTTAAAGGTGCAAGTGAGAACTAGCCTTTGATCTAGTGGCAAAGGCACGTGGCTCTCACATAGGTGGTCATGGGATCGAAACTCAAAAAGTGAGAAAATTCTTTGTAATATATATAGAAATTTGAAAATGTGTTGTGTGACTTGACTCTCAATTCATGATTTCAAAAAATTTAACAGTGCAAGTGGAATTAGTTATTACAACTTTAATTAGACCGTTGTCCTATAACGTCATGTTTAGTTATAAAGTGACAGAATTAGAGCTTTGCTAGGAATTTTTTCTGCTCAAAGATGCGGAAAACTGATTTGTCAATCTGAAGTGGGCCCACCATATACATATATCTCCAACGAGAAAAAAAGGTTAAGGATGAGTAGGGATGTAAAAAATCGCTCAAATTCGTAACTTGCTCATAATTAGCTCGCTAACTGCTCAGCCGAGTCAACTTGGAATCGACCGATTTCTGAGCCATGCTAAAAACTGAGACAAATAACAAACAAAATGCACATGCGAATTTGATCTAATTTAGAGTCGGTAGACTTTCATTCCTATTTAGCATGATTAATACATATTAGTAAAATGTTCAAACAGTTAACACCTTGAGATTTAGCACAAAGGACTGGATTTCGATTTGTCTACTGTTCTGGATAGGAAGAACTTAATCAATCAAATTTTAACTAATTTCACGTTTCACCAAAATAACTTCATATATTGTTATTTATTTACAGACATTACCAAGTAACAATATGAGCAAAGAACCCTCTTTTTCAAAAGAAAAAAAAATAAAGATAAAAGAAAACGATAATACAAAGCATGCATGTATGACTAATACCTAGAGACCTTGGCCAGAAGTAGCAACACAATAAGAAGACATTACAGGGTTTGGGGGCAATTGCGAGTTTTGCAAATTCTCCCCCAACATTTGAACAATTCTCGTCATCGAAGGTCGATCCTCCGGCGTCCATTGGATGCACCATAATGCCACAATAGCCAGTTTTTTTGCAATTTCTTCATTGCCACCCACATCAAGAACTAGACACAAGTCTTTTTCTTGAGCTACTTGTTCGTAAATCCACTCTGGGAAGTATACATCTTCACTCTGAACTCCTCCCTCTCTTAATGGGTCGATATTCTTTCTTCCACTTATCATCTCCAAAATCAACATACCAAAACTATAAACATCTGATTTGTATGAGACTGCTCCGAAGTTTCTGGAGTACAATTCTGGAGCAAGATAACCCATTGTACCCCGAGCAGCACTTATGGTCAAGTAGCTCGATCCTTGGGACAAAGCTTCGAGAGACCGAAATCGGAGATCTTAGGAACCAAATTATGGTCAAGCAAAATATTGTGAGGCTTGATATCAAAGTGAAGAATGCGCTGGTCACAGCCCCGGTGTAAATATTCAATACCCTCTCGCAATGCCCATAGCAACTACAATCATCTCTTCCAAGCTAAATTGGTGTTTTCTCCATTTTGAGGAGAATATGTACTTATCTAATGACCCATTCTCCATGAATTCATAAACAAGTGCTTGAATTGTTCCTTCAGAGCAAAACCCCAAAAGGCGAACAACATGTAAATGGTGAATTCTTCCAATGGTGGCAACTTCATTTACAAATTGTTCTCCGCTCGAAGCAGATCTATGTAGCATCTTAACGGCTACTGGAATACCGTTAGGCAACTCCCCTTTATAGACAGTCCCAAATGCCCCAGCACCTATTCTTTTCTTGAACCTAGTCGTTATCTTTTTTAGGTCGTCGTATGTGTACCGTGTTGAATTCATCACTCTGTAGCTTCTCAGGAAGTTTTCGATCTTTTGACGAGTGGTTTTGTTTTTCTTTGAACGACGACGTATATACAAGACAGCAAAGCCTCCCAAAAAGAGAAGGGATATTGCGCCTGTGGATATACCTAATGAAAAATAAAAAAAATATTAAGATTACAAGTTTAATAAAATGTTGTTAAATCTTATCCATGAGCATGATAGCAAAGTAGTAGAGGAATCATACTGGCTTTCAGCATCATATGTGAATCTGAAAAAGAAAAAGAAAAAGGGTTATGTTTATATTTTTGTATCCAGGGCAAGTTAATTTTAGTTCTTTTTATAAACTAATTTAATATTAAATGAAGAAATTAGTTAGACTTGTAGCTAGCAGGCATATTATGATTATTTTAATCTAAAAAAAACAACATAAAATTGAGATTTTCTTCCTACTATTTGATTGAAGTTAAAAGAAGCGCTGAAAGGCACAGTTTGGGTACTTTCATGTCAAACGGAAACATTAAAATTTTAAAACTTGAGATTGAAACAGGAGGCCAGGAGCCAGGTCAGACATTTCATCATTATAATGTTTCAGCCAAAATGGTCAATTTTCTACAATTGGAGATAGATGATTATAAACATTGTAATTAACTCTCATATATAGTAATCGGCAGTAAAGAACCAAAGTACTAAAAGAAAGGTCAACTTAATTATGAGGTCACCTCGACAAAATGATTTTTTTGTTTCAATGTCGAATTCACAGCGACGCCACCATTTCTTTTCACTCAGGCTGCAGTTGATCATCTCATGGTGCCAATACAGAGCAATGACTGGTCTTTCTGCAAAATCTCCAATCATGTGTTGAAATTCAGATACTGATGAAGGGTCGTAGGACCATTTATTTGTGTAATGGTTGAGATATAGTGGTACTTTGGGTCGAGTAAACAAGGTGCTGTTTATAGTCTTGGTGCAGGTTGAAGGAATCTCTTCATTGTCGGTTCCAGGCCAGGCCGCATAAATGAAGTGGCCTTGAGACCCGAGGCACGAGATAGGACCTGCTAAATACTCATAGTCTGAGAAATAGGTGAGCATGTCTGAGCAATCAAACCAACTGAGATCTACCGACGAAGGACTAAAGAAGAGAGAGTCGGTAACATTGGGAGGGGCAATTTGAGACCATGAACAATTAAGGGTCCACGAGTGTCTTGTTATTGCAAGCATTGAGTTTTTGTAATCTATTGCCGTCACGTTGTAGTCACCAGAAAAGGGGAGGCTTAAAACCGTGTTGCCGTCACCTGAGCAAGAGAGAATGAGGGTGTCATAGCCACAGTGAGGTGCATGGGAGTCGAGGCGGAATGGGTACCTGACTATGGGTCCATGCTTGCTGCATCTTAATGGGAGACAATCTTTCAAATTAGTTTGTTTTCCAAGCACCAGAAGTGTAGAAGTATAATAGGAGATTAAGAGTGTGATTGGAAGTATATATGTGAGTGGAGCCATGTGTGGGGAGAACAACATTGAGAACCAAAAGGGAGACGAGAAACAGAGAATGGAGAGAACAGAGAATTGAGCAGTTGAGATTATCTTAACTTGTTAATTTGACCGTTATTGGTCCCTCCAAAGAATATTCTTTACTACATTCATCACTACGAAACCAGTATCTTCACTGAAAACCTTAAATTTTCTGAAGAAAAAAAAAATCCCTTCATATGAAATCAATACTTGTTGGAAATTATTCAAAGATATTATATTTTATAAAGAGCACGGTATTTCTTGTATGTCACATTCTTATAATTTTCGGGACATTTTTTTTTTAAACCCTGATAGAGGCTATCAGGTTTCCGCTCATTTTTATTATCTCGAAAGTTTGCCACATATTTTTATTTTCTGGATAATATTCTTAATGTGAAAATACGGATCAATCTAGCTCCCAAAAACTATTATACAAATATCAATTAAAATTGCAGCATAAATTACAAAAAAATTATAGAAAAAAATACAACATTAAATTAAGAATGAATGGGTATCTTAACTCAAAATTGAGAGGCTAACAGAGGTCTTTGTCAAACTTAATGTTGGGTGCAATAATTTGAGTGTGCATGGCGCGGCATTAGTCATTATTTATTACAAATTTAATTAGATAATTGTGCTAAAACTCTAACTCCAAGTTTATTTGTGGTTTAAATTAAGTGAAAGAATTAGGAGGTCACAGCTTGTCAAATCTTTATACTGAAAGATCCTGCAAATTGATAAATCACTCCTTAGTGGTCCTCACCATGTACATATATCTCATGCGTGCAGGTGAAGACAAGAAGGCCTTATCGGCAAAAGTTACAATGTTAGCCTTTAATCGTTATAACGAAGACTCAGACTGAACGAGAAATGCACAGACTCACTCGGTCAGTCTTCGGAGAGAATTTTCAGAATTAGCAGTCTATTATTTGTGATGTGACGTCATTTCTTTATAAGAAAATTTTTCTTAGTCCTTACACTTTAAGCTTGTTTCAGTTGTCTGTTTGGTTTTTACCAGTACTTATGGCTAACTTTATATATACAATATGTTACAAGCACTGCTGATTCTGAAAATTCTTTCTATTTCGACCATGCTTGATTTGTAGCAAAAAAATTAAAATAAAATTGAAAATACATCAAAAATATTGCAGTCGATGCATGGTAATATGGTATTGATGTTAAGTTCTTTAACTCTTTTTTTAACAAAATATCTGCATAAATATCGACCAATATCTTTTCATCACCTAAAAAGATTACCCAATTGGAAATTTTTCCTTTAGACCACTAATAACCACCACAAAAAAGGACCCTAATAATTATTCCTGCACCATCCGTGCATCATCCCCGCACTAAAATCCAAAAACTATAAGATTCCAACTATTTGAACATTTAAATGTATAGTATTTAATATGACTCATTATTTTATTTATCATGCTTTGAATAAGTATTAATCTCTGTGAACATGAGTATTAATCTTGTCATTTGACATAATTATTAATATGTAGGAAATTAGTCAAAGATAATCTAATTTAAAAAGAGCGTGGCATTTCTTATATGTCTTAGTGTTATTTTTTATTGGACATTTTCCTTCATTTACTTGAAAGTTTGTCATATATCATGATATTATTGTTCTTATCATGAAAAAATGGATAAATCTGCCCACTAAGGAGGTAATGCCCCCTAGCCATTACCTCCTTAATTAGTGGGCCCCACCAACTCCGCTGAGGAACTTGTAAACCAATATAACAGGGATGCTGAAAATTGAGTTGTCACTGCTTAGTGGGTATAACCATTGTAATAAATTTCGGTCTATTCGGCTGATGAAGATTCCTATTCGGTTGCAATTCCAATAGAAAATCTATATTCGGTCCGAATATGAAGTTTAAAGTATATTACCGGTTTAAAGTATATTAATAGTGATAAAAACACTAGTTTAAAGTATATTAACAGTGGTTTATACAATATATTACCGGTTTAGAGTATATTAACAGTGAGTTATACCATATTACTGTATGATTGTTTTTTATATACGAATTCTCATTTAAAATCCGCATATATAAGTCCGCATATGCGGTAGCTTTCCGCATACCCGTATACAAAACGAATATTAAAATAACAGGTATAACAAAGACTAGACTGACTCACTCGGTCTGCAGAAAAGAATTTTCAGAACTACCCGCCCATTATTTCTACAGAAGAAGACTCACATTGATTGTTATGTGACGTCAATTCTTGTTAAGAAATTTCTCCTTATTCCTTACATTTTAAGCTTATTTCAGTTCTGTTTGGTTTTTCTTATATAGAGAGATTTATTATGCCACTTATAGCCAACTTCAAATAAACAATATGTTACCATGCAAGACTGCTGATTCTGAAAATTCATTCTTAAAATTTGAATAGAAAATTCTTTCTATTTTGAGGACTATTAATTTGCTGAATTGCTGGGATAGCTTTCAACCCTGCTATATTAATTTGAGGGAAAAAAAAAAAAGATAAATTTAAAAATACATCAAAAATATTGCACACTAAATGTACGGTATTGATCTTAGCTTTTTACCAAACAAATTATCAGCATAAATATGTCAAAAAAATCATAAACAACTACAGTACCAATAAGTACCAATAAGGATGATCCATCGATCTATCTCCATGCAATACGGGTCAGATGATGTCATGTTTAGTTATAATTTAAGGTGAAAGAATTGGAGTGTTGATAGTAATTTTTATGCTGAAAGATGCTGCAAATTGATTTGTCAATCTGAAGTGGGTCCACCATGTACATATACCTCCTACTTGCAAAAAAGGTTAAGGACGAGGACTAATCAGCAAAATATACAATCTCAGCCTCTACCCACAACTTGTATCTCCAACATTCACTCAGTCTTCCTTATCTCAGCCTCTACCCACAACTTGTATCTCCAACACTCACTTATTCTTAGTCTTAATGACTGGACTCCTCTGATAGAGAAATGTGATGACTTACTTGGTCTTTAGCTAGCTTCCTGCACCATCACTCGTTAGTAGTCCTTTCTCATTTTCAGAAAGATTTTTCAAAATCAGCAATATATTTTTTCTTTAGAATATGTCTAGCTTACATTAATTGTGATGTAATAATGACACCTCTTGCTATATAAAATTTCGCCTTAGTCCTCATATTTTAAGCTTGTTTCAGCTGTCTATTTGGGTTTTCTTATATAGGGTCTGGGTTTTGCACTTATAGCCAACCTCATATATCCTCACTCTATTTTTCCAAAAATCTAAAAAGAAAAGAAAAGAGGAGGAAATATGAGGTTGGTTATACTCTCTCTCTCTCTCTTTATTCCTAACATACAATAGTATCAAACAAAATATCGGCATAAATATGTCAAAAAATAATAAACAACTACAGTACCAACAAGGATGATCCATCGATCTGTCTCCATGCAATACGGGTCAGATGACGTCATGTTTAGTTACTGCAAATTGTTTTGTCAATCTGAAGTGGGTCCACCAAGTACATATATCTCCTACTTGCAAAAAAGGTTAAGGATGAGGACTAATTGACAAAATATACAATCTCAGCCTCTACCCACAACTTGTATCTCCAACATTCACTCAGTTTTCCTTATCTCAGCCTCTACCCAGAATTTGTATCTCCAACACTCACTTATTCTTAGTCTTAATGACTGGACTCCACTGATAGAGAAATGTGAGGACTTACTCGGTCTTTAGCTTCCTGCACCATCACTCGTTAGTAGTCAAAATCAGCAATATATGTTTTATGTAGAATATGTCTAGCTCACATTAATTGTGATGTAATAGTGAAACCTCTTGCTATATGAAATTCCGTCTTAGTCCTCACATTTTAAGCTTGTTTCAGCTGCCTATTTGGGTTTTCTTATATAGGGTCTGGGTTTTGCACTTATAGCCAACCTCATATATCCTCACTCTATTTTTCCAAAAATCTAAAAGAGAGAGATAGAGAGAGGATATATGAGGTTGGTTTTACTCTCTCTCTCTCTCTATATCCCTAACATACAATAGTATCTCGTGGGAGACATGTTAGAAACTAATTAATTTTTTGTACCATAATGCATATATGAAGTTGGCTATAAGTGGCAAAACCAAACCCTATGTATGAAAAACCAACAGAAATTGTAAGGACTAAACAGAAAAATTACCGAGAGATGTCTTTATATCACATCACAATCAAACATAGACTACTAATTATAAATATTCTTTCTATGAATTTCAAAATAAATTTATTTTTTTCCATTTTGACAGGACTGCTTTGGTCACTGCTTGATTATTCTTTCCATCTCGACAGCTGGTACTGCTTTGGACATTGAATAGAGGGACAGTTTGATCTTGACTCTTGAAAGAAAACAACAAATTTATTTCCCAATTGTTTATGGTGAAAGATGTGCAAATTTATATGTCAGCAGAAAAGGTGAAGACGAGATGGTCTAGTCAGCAAACTCAGCTCATTTACAATTCGAATTGGCTGACTTGTTTAATAAATAAGTTTAGTTTGAACATACTCCAACTTGCACATTAACAACTTGAGTTACACAAAATTCATCATAATAAATCTTATGCCCTTCTAAATGATTCCTAAGCTATTGTTTGGACTATATGTTTGTTAGTTGTCTTGTTAATTATATTTGAATTGTTTGTGTTTTGATAAACTCTTACTAAGTCGTTTGAATTGTTTGTATTTAGTTAAACTCTTACTAGTATATAACTATAATTACTAGTCAAATGAGTTACTAAGTCATTTGAATTTTTAGACTAAATAACTTATTAATTATATTTTACATAATGTTAAATTTAATTAATCTTATTTTTTTATTAATCGGATACATATGTTAGTTATTATATTTTTAGATGATAAATACAGAAATTTGAATGGTATATATGTTAAATATTCTCCCTAGAAAAATATACACATCCAAAGAGATTACATGTTAGGAAATTTATCAAAAAAATCCTGGCCTATTTCATTTTCGTATCTAAGGCCCAACCCATTTTGTGAGAAGTTTTTAATGTGGGAAGCAGATTGAAGAAAAGCTGGAATCGTCAAGTGACAGGCTCTGGCCCATAAAAATATAAGACACCAAATCGGAAAGAAATATACGGCCTAGTTTCTGTTCTGATCTCTTTTATAGTTTTACTATTAATTTATTATGCGTGTGTTTCTTGACCGCTGGAAGTGGCTTTGTTGGTTCACTACTTCACTCTGGGCAACAGCATTTTTATATAAAGACAAAGTAATGAAACGGACCTAAACCGCTTTTTTTTTTTTTTTTTTAAACAAAAAACAAAAACAGAACTCCAGCATATAGCAAGGATTTATGTTGTTATGCTTAAATACATTATAATATATGAGTGAGGTTATGGTACTATGCGTAGACACGTAGCACATATTGGTTCATAATATGGATGCATATCTTTATTTTTAAAATCCAAACGGTCGATCCGTTCCCTTCAAATGATTTCATATGAAAATGTGCTTCGATGTTAAATTTTACATTTTTAAATTCTTTTTAATATTTTTTAAATAGGTACAAAATCACTTGATCTAAATATTCTAGACCATTCAAAATTAGTTATTTTCTACCTATAAAAAAATAGAGTAAACAAATTAAAAAAAAATGTAAAATTTGGCCACCAAGTACATATTCGTATGGAGATCACGACGAACGGTTCGGATTGACTATTTAGACTTTGAAAATGAAGATATTGATACATAGTACAGACCAAAGTACCGTAACCTCACTCTTCTAATATAACCCAAACTATACAGTTAGAATAGCAGGTACTCAGAAAGCATACTCTTGTTGAATTCAGTCTGATGTAACAGCAAACATATTTCATTCCTTGAACAACCAAAACCCGAGTAAAACACAAACTGTAAGTTAATCTTTAAAAAACTCAAACATATTTGATATTTGCAGCTCCATACTGAAAACAGTATTCTATTAACCTTAAAAAAACTAAATTAGTTAGCTAATTTTGGGCCCCTTTTTGTCTGAATTGTGGGGGCTGACTGATTAGCTGGTGGTGGGCCCGCTTATTTCCAGCCGGTTGAGCAACGAGCACCAGTCCATCTGCTCCTCTCTCTCTCTTTCTATAAAAGAAACATTGTATCAAAACAGAAAGGAATTGATACATAGAAAAATGGACTCATATTTTTTCTTGGAAGCACCAATGGGAAAATGGAGATCTCATCCAAAATAAAATTAGTTTCTAGTTACTCAAGAGTTTAGTTTTTTGTATAATGTAAGGTCAAATGAAGCTAATTTTGGGGGAAAAAACGAAAGTGTACTTCATTTCTTTAACCGACTTACAGTCAAGTTGCCTCGCCCTCAGTGATCTCAATCCGGATGCTAACTTCCCCTATCTAAGACAGTACCGGCATTCAAATTCAATTATAAACTCTCAAGCAACAATGTAGCAGCATACTTAGAAAACCATCAAAATCAAAAAGAGAATTTATAAGCAAGATTTGCATTAGTGTGGAATTATCCATATTAAGGACTGTTGGCATCTACCAGTGAACCTGACAGGCTCAGTATCAGCTAGGTTTGGTATTGAACTTCAGGTTTCTCAATATTTTGGGCTAGAAATTAATTCTTAAAGCAAGTCTAAAATGACAATCACAGAACCTTAACAAGCTGATAAAAAAAAAAAGAATAAAAGTAAAACCAAAACAAAAGAAGGCAATTAAATTGAACACTAATATGGATCTCTGAAGTTTGTTAGTATAACGATGATGTCAGTTCAATTTTATTTGCTATTGACTCCTTTGGTCTACGTAGAATACTCCCAAGTATTCCCCTAGTATAGGCACCCAATTTAATCATAGACCAAGATAAACACAGATGTTATAAAAAAATTCTAAAAAGGGACAATAAGTTGAACAGCACTGAAAGTATAATGAAGGGTTCAAAAAGTTGTCTCAAGGGAAGGACTGAAATGGTACCAGAATCAGGCAGTGAAACTATTGGAAATACCTAGTGGAGTTAATCAGCGCCATCTGCCGAGATTTCTTTCTGTTAGAGACACTAGAATATTCAATAGAGATTTCCTGTCCATTTACCACCCGATGGTTTAGGTGTTCCTTTGCCATCTTGGCATCCACACCATTTTGGATCTTAATAAATCCATAACCTTTTGGCATCCTGCAATCGACACAACAACAATAGCAGCAGCAGCAGCAGTTACACATGCGCGCAAATTAAGACAACTTATTATTTGAGAGTTCTTTCAACTGCACAATATACTTATCAGAACTCAAAACAAACAAGCACCACAGCTGTCAATTTTGCATGATTGCAGTTTCAATGCTTGTGAATTTAATGGTTTTTCTTTAACAGGTGAAGTCATAAGTCAACACCAGAGACACAGGTTTCAAACATTTCAGTGTACAACTTATAAAAAATGTACCTGCCAGTATGCTTTGGTATTGGCCAAAAATAGGCCACTGTTGTTGTTGTTGTTTTTTTTTTAAGAACCTAGTGGAGCAGTTAGATCAATTAGTGATGATATGGACCAGACCACTAGAAACAAAAAAGGAGCACATGAAGCAGGTTCAAATTGTGTGTTAATTGCACATTATAGGATTTAATATAAGTGCGGCATTATGCTCATGAGAACTATCAAAGAAGATGATTGTATGGAAGTACAAAAAAAAAAAAACGAAAATGATAAATTTCTCGTGAACCCCTGCAACTCACTAATAAACCCCTATGACCTATCCCCTCAGCAGGGGCGGAAGGTAATAGAATCAAAAAGGGGCTAACTGGCTAACCCACCCCTATGCATTGAAAATTTGTAATTTTGTCCATTAAATTTTATAATTTTTATATGTATTAATACTTTTAACCCCCCTATAAAATAAAATTACACTACACTTTATTTTCTAGCCTTCCTCATCTGAACTTTCTAGTTCTGTCCCTGCCCCTCAGCACTTTCTTCAAATATCTATCCACAGTGATATTTCTCCCTTTTTCCACTGTGCATGAATGACTAGAGACTATTGTAATTTGGGAAAAGGGTTTAAAGGGCATTTGATAAATCAACACTTTGTAATGGTGTCCGAGCAAATTTCCACGTATTAAGCAGAAGTTACATCACAAATTCTATGCTAATCATTGTACCAGTAGTTCGGGACTAAAAATGTTCATATATATATGTGGTACTTGTGTTTTATAGGGTTACTGTAGCAGACAACAATCATCCCAAAACAAGGAACGTAAGTTATTTCTTCATTTGCATGGATTCGCATAGGAAATATTTGCATAGACAAAAACAAAAAACACAGGGACCATAATATGCATAAATTAATAACCACAGCAGCTAAAAATCATTACATAAATCAGATACTCACCCAGTGGAGAAATCTTTGGGAAGGTAGACATCTCTAATAGGCCAAAAAAGCTCAAATTCAGAACGAATGGTATCAGCACTACAGAACAAAGGAAGATTTTTAGCTGAGGTTTAGTTGAGTTCAGGCCATTTCATGTTAAGCTGAGCATTCTAAGTTGGGGTTTTCATTGGTAATTCAGTTTTAAAAATAGAACCGAACCGAACCAGAGTATTATTTCGTTTTTTTCGGTTCAAACCAAAATATATTGATTTTTTATTTAAAGTAATTGTTTTGTAATAAAACAAAGTATATTAAGAAATAAATCGGAGTATTAAGAAATAAACCGAGAAATTAAGAAATAAACCGAAGTATTTAAAGCAATTGATTAAGAAATAAACCGGGATAGTTCGAACCAAATTCATAATATATAAAAGTTTGATCAGATCAGTTGTTTTGGTTTTGAAAATATCCAAACCGAACCGAACCATTAAACCAAAAAAAGCGAACCGTTTAGTCCAAACTAATTCGGTTCGGTTCAAAACCGACTAAACCGGACCCAATGAACACTCCCTAATTCTAAGGCCATGTAAGCTTAATTGCACTAGTGAGGTATAATCAAAATAAAATAAAAAACGGGGAGGAAGAAACCTAGTTTCCAGAGCAATATTACGGACGAAGAGGCTGTTGGGGAAGGCTGTGGCTGGCTGATATGTATCTCCTTGTTTTTCGCCACTGTACCGGTACCAATCCCAGTCGTTTTTCCCGCTCGACTTCCCCATCTCTTTTCTTTTTCTTTTTTTGTATTTGTTGTTTTGTTTTGTTGTTTAAACGGGAGAAACGATGACGGAGAATCGGAAATTGAATTCAGATCATCCGAATCCAGAGCGCAACAATTCGTCCGGAAGTAGTGCACACATCTTGAGAAACGGATTCGAATCCGGAGATGATCTTGAACAACAGATTAGAATCGGACAGTTCAGATCTAAAATTCAAAAATTGAGTTACTTTAGGGAAAATGCACCCGCGGAAATTGAATTCACATCTCCTCAGTCCCCTCAGGTCCTCACTGCGGAAAATTGAAACAGATGTCAAATGTGGCCCCTACAGTATTCTGACTAGGTACTGGCTAAGAATAAATCTTGACTGTCCGTTTTAATCTGCTTGAGTCA